>JAGFPH010015102.1:7058-21954 GCA_018207615.1 Philaenus spumarius | reverse complement strand
TCTTATTCATATATGAAGCGTTGGCTCATTCTAAATTGGCCGAATTTTAATATATCGAATTGAAACTTGACATAGGAGTTAAAATATATATTTTAAACAATTATGCTGAGTCTCAGCTTGTTATCTTGTAAATTACCCGATCTAGAGCCACTTGACTTATTAATGGGTTTCTCGATTTTAGGAGTACCGGACCCACCAATTCATTTTAAACAGCTCCAGTTTAGAAAATTTTCAAAATATCAACCTGAAAGTTTTTTTACAAGTTAAATATATATATTCAAACAAGTTCAAGGAGTATAAACCTTTTTCGTTATTTACTTTTAAAAGCACAAGTAAATTAAAAAAGTATAATTTTAGACCTTTTTAGATTTTTCATCAAAACGCTTGAGTTGATCAGCTGCAGATTAGTCATTTTTTTAAATATAGTTTTTAAAATAAGTATAGCAAAAAACAATTGTATTTTTAACTTCTGTACCAATTTTTAAATCGATATGTTCAAAAATGTCGAAAATGGAGTCGTTGAATCCAAAAGTGTTATAGTTAAAACGAGATAGGTAAAACAGAAGACTATTTTCAAGCGCCTCGTTTTTAAAAATAACAAGAAAAAAATCGTTCATACTTACTAAGAATATTTATACTGGTGTAGGCCTACTCAACTTGTAAAACAAATTTGATGTTGATATTCCAAAAAGTTTCTAAACTGGAGCGGTTTAAAATGAATTGGTGGATCCGGTATTCCTAAAATCGATAATCGAAATCGACTCCTAGATCGGGTCATTTTCAAGATAACAAGCTGAGACTCAGCATAAATGTTTAAAATATATATTTTAACTCCTATACCAAGTTTCAATTCGATATATTAAAATTCGGCTAATTTAGAATGAGCCAACGCTTCATGAATAAGATGTCCCCTTTTAGTGATTTCACCTGCTGCAAAATACATACCTGCATTATCGAATTTTTTCCAGACAAACCATTGCTCGGACGAAATAAATACATATGACCTTTTTTGTTGAAAAATACCTCCCCTACACGGTGGTATTTTTTATTTTCCTCTATCTTCATCCCATCTCGAAATATTAAGGATAATCGAAAAAAAAATGATAATCGATTTTTTTTTTCGACTTTGGGAAATCGATAGGCTGGTAAACTTTTTTTTTATGTTAATCTACATACTTTAATGTACTTATAAAAAAAAATTCAGCCGTATTGCTAATTACTGGTAGTTGTAACCTATACCGACTGGGCTATAAGTAAATGGGATCTCAAAATTTGTTGACTTTCAAAAAAGGAGTAAAATGAGCTTTAAAAAAAATTAAAATACCACTTTGTACGGAGATATACTTGAACGAAAAAATTACGATTTGGCGGCCATTTCTTAATATGACGACGACCAAACGATTATGATCTGGACCGTTCGACCAAATTTGTTTAATACTCCTATAGGTGTTTAACAAAGGCCCGCAACAAAACTTAGAGGACATGTAACTGCGTGACATGAGCTAGCTCCCGCACTACGATATCGGGTTCAGACTTATTATAGGTACACATTTACTATGAAACATTTTCATAAATGTACCAAAAACAAAAAATGTATTTTGTGCGATTCCAAAAAGGCTGTTAGAAATGTTATTTTGCAACAGTTGAAAATTATACAAGAGACAGACAGCATTTTTTATTGGTAGTTGTCGACAACAATGAAGATTATCCTGTTTTTGGGAGCGATTATAGTTCTGTTGGCATGGCGTCGGCGTAATAATAAACAGATGATGTAAAGTTTTTACGCATGTTTCTTGGCAACAAAATTACACTCAAGGAACACATTCGACAGTTAAATTTTAAATTACGTTCATATATAAGGAAATTCTATTATTTGAGAAACGTCTGTAACTTAAAAGTACTACAAATGTTAATGCTGGGGAGGGGTCTGTATGGCTGCGACTACGCCTCTAATTGTCACCCAAAAACATTTGATCCGAATTCTACTTTTCAAGAGTAAGCGCCATAATTTTTCTTTATTTAAACAACTAAATGTATTGACCCTGAAACATTTATTTGTATATAAAGTCCTTCAGATTTTTTATAGCAGGAGCGGAAATACTCGCCGAATTTACTATATAACTATGGGAGACCAGTGCGTGCTTCGCACGCCAACCCCGTTAGAACCTTCTAAACACATATTTTATGTTTTATTTGTAAAAAAAAGGTGTAGGATCATCTAACACCTCAAAGCTAACAAGGGTAATAATGTTAAATGTCTAAATCAAATTATTTCGTATATTTTATAACAACAGTTATAATAAAGGTTAACAGAACCAGCAATTTTTAAACAAAAACCTAACCTAAATGTTAAAAATACAAATAATTTTTCAAACTTTGAAATCAGCTGTTAAGGCTCTTCTTTACCTCGAAGAAAATTCCCGAGTGTACAGTATGATTTCAATACAAAAGGTCTGACTGAAGCCGCAAAATCGTTGAAACATTCATTCGTAATAACGTGTTTCGGATTCTATTTATAAATTAATAATCTGGGAAACTACTGTAAGTTATAAAGAAGGCTTTATATTTTTTTACGTGTTAGCTAAAAATATGGAAATTATTGCTTAAAACTCCCAAAAATGCGTTAAAAATAATCGATTTTACTCAGTTAAACTGTTGATTAAAATGAGTTGCCGTCGATTTCTTTCAATTATAAATATAAGACAAAAGCACAAAGCCTTTAAGAACAATTTAAGATGTTTCACAACTTTTTAGGTTGAAAAACGGCGTCCGAAACACGTTAGTACGACTGCATATTTTTACTGTTTTACGCAAGGTATCACATATATATTATTATTTCTCAAGGCCATTTTTTTGTCGGTACGCCATAACTTCCTTAATACATCGTCAAATTACATGAATGAGGCATCATTTTAAAGCTTTCTTTAACCACTACACCGGAAAAATATACAAAATACAACTATACGAAAAAAAAAAAAAAAAGAATTAAAGAATCCAAAAGTAACAGTGATGTAAGATCAAGTAAGTTGTACACCAACAAACAATCACAGATGACCATATCGTAACTTCAAACATAGTATTCAAAGTAAGCACTAAGTAAATATTTTAAATTTATGTTTAAAAAAAAATGATATCCAATTTAAACACATCTACTGTATTCTTTACTTCAACCCTCACCTATGCCCATGACGCACTATATATGTACTATACGCACTATACGATACTAAATATACGGTGTGTACTTTAATTAAGTGGGATTTAAGTAAGTTAGAATGCGAATCCTTCGCACGGGTCAACTAGTATTTCCTTAATGGAAATATTAGATCAAACAGCTGATTACTGTACCAACTCTAAACATATTCAATTATTATTTGGTTCATGGCTCTCCCATTGCCGTAAAATATTACTATAGTGTGTGTTGTTTTTACGACAACGGAACGATGGCGTTGTTCACAAAAACCTATCTTAAAAGTTAGAAATACAAATAATTGTTTTAAGGTTGAATAAGTAACAATTAGAAAAGAGTAAAGGAACCGTTGATTATTTTCATTAAATTTCAAAACAGTAACTATTTGCGTTCACGAATTCTTTTAGACTCTCAATTTAGATGAAAAATTGCATTCGTAAATGTGAAATGTGTGACGATAAATAACATTCGATTGAGGTTCAGAAAAAGTACAATTTCTGACAGTACCTACTTGTTTCAACCTAATGCATGAGCAATACGGAGATTTTGCGTGAGTGACTAATCTATATATATAAAAGCGAACTACCACTCACTCATGACGATTTCTCAAAAACTACCGAACCGATTGAAATTAAATTTGGTATGTAGCTTCCTCTAGGGCCATAAGTGCTGACTAAGAAAGGGTTTGAAAAAATTCGAAATTTTAGTTTGGGGGGTTTGGGGGGATCAAAGTTATTAAAAGAACGATTTATTCAAAACTACCGAACGGATTGGAATGAAATTTGGTATGTAGCTTCCTCTAGGGCCGTAGGTGCTCACTAAGAAAGGGTATGAAAAATTTCGAAATTTTAGGAGGGGTTTGGGGGATCAAAGTTACTAAAATCATAATTTCAGATCTTTTGTTATTATGACAATAGTGCTTTTATTATTTAAGATCTATATATATAAAAGCCAAATACCACTCACTGACTGAACACTTAAAAAGAATACAATTACGTTAAAAAGACTGAAAATACCAACCACCACGGGCAACGCCGTATGGGTCAGCTAGTAGTTTATATTATAATAGAGAAACATATTGAAACTTTGGAAGTAAATAACATATTAGGTTCAAATTTGGCAAACGTATTTATCAAGCAACTTTTTACAAGTGTCCCGAAAAACCACTTTAGGTAGTAAGACAGGGATTTTTTATATACTAAGAGTTGGATTTGATTTTTTATGTCAGAATTCATACAACATTTGCTTTTACGTCAATTGTTTTAAAAATATTTATGTTTAACGTTTTATAGTTTGTCCAATCAGCCGTGCGCTCTGAAACATAAAATCGAAGTAAAATGATCCTCGCTCCCCCAGCGCAGACACACGGCCTACCTCGCGCTAATCTTTCTTCTATGAATCACCAACTAGGTAGGCCGTGTGAGTGTGTCTGCGCGTGGGGAGCGAGGGTCGATTTTATGGTTCAGAGCGCACGGCTGTTTGGACAAACTATAACTTTATGCAAGTTAGACTGGTGAGCACGTAGAGTGGAATAACTCACGGAAATAGCGAACGTCAAGGGCTGGATTTGAACTATTGCAGTCTTGCATATAATAATAATATTTATTTTCCTCCATTTATTTACATTGTATATAAATGTGCATCTTAACCTTGAGGCCTCGTATTATTGACGCTAGCAGCGGACAAACTCGTGGCCAATTCTGAACCAACACACCTTTGTTGAATGTATTTACATTCATTACCATAGCAACCAATTTAGAAAATTTAGAATCAGTTAATTATTTTTCATAACCAACATTTATTTTAGGATAGATTTACAAAATAAAAACAAACATAAACAAAAAGTAAACGAAACGTTCTTACTGTATTATAATTGAAACATCTCTTGTTACACATTACAAATAAAACAGCTGATTTGGATCATAAGCTTAACACTATTGTTGTTCTAATTGTTGTCTTTTAAAATTATTTGATTGATATCTTGAAAAAATATAGCTTCCAAAAAATAACTACATTGCAGTTTTGCCTGCAAATGATAAATTATAATCCTAATTCGGTCACCAAAAAACGAATTACGAATAACTGAAAAACTTCAAAGAACGGCGATACAAATGTCTAAGCTTCTACAACATTGGTAGCGCCGTTTCTCTTTAGCAACAATGCATTCAATCAAGACACGAATTGGTTCTTTTAACACCAAGTACCAACATTACAATACGGAATTTCGGCTAGGTGGAAACTTAGCGCTTTAAAACGTACGTGTATATACAAATTTGTCTAAGCTGCTGAAGTTTTCATAAACTTGATCGATATCCGTTTTTATAGTCGTGGAATCTGTGCTGTATCGTTCGAATTCTGCACCAAATATTGATCTAAACTAAAATAGAATGAGGAAACTGTTTGTTTTGTTCAATGCTATCTGTAATGATTTGATATCCGTTTCCAGTAACTTGTATTCCTTGTCGGTCTTGAGTATAGTTAGTTTAAACTAACCGCCAGTGCATGATTCAAAATGTTTTCATCCTAAGAAACAATATATCTATTTAATTGATATCTATAAATTCAAGTATTTAATTATTTTTGTTTCCACTGAAGTATGTTTTGTTTGGTATCATGGTTTTTAATTTACTTATATACAGGATGATTCCAAACTCTTGCACAAACTTCAGGATTCTGTTCCTTTGGTCAAAGACAAAATAATTCTACCACGCAGCTAGACCGCTGACGTGAGTTGAGCAAATTTGCAAAATTAAGTTTATATGCCTATGTTTTAGGGTTTCAACCAACAATTTGTGAAGTAGGTCTACTCACGAAGGCGTCTGTGTGTTTGCAATATATTAGTAGAATTTGTTTCCTCCTAGTGGCCTCGCAAGTTTGCACCACTTGGCTTCGAACCGAGTAATTTTATGGTATTTTACGTTTAACTCGATTATGGGGGAACCAAGTGATCTATAAGGTCGCGTAAAAAAACAAAATGTGCAGAATAACATCCTACATTTATATTTTTAGAAAAAACTAAAAAGATTTCAGTCTTGTAGTAAATATCTAAAAAAATAGTTACTTCCGGTCAAAAAACGTACGTTCCGGTTGTTGGATTTTTTTGGCTAACGAACTCGTCCGAGCGACGTAGACAACCAACACGTGTACCAAATTTGGACCAAATCGGACTTAAAATGCGGCCGCTAGAGTGCGAACACATGTATATATATATATATATATATGAATTTTAATTACACCCCAAAACGTGTTCTGGGGACCATGATCGATGCTCATTTGCTACTCCCGACCTTGGTTCTCACCATAAGGGCCACTGCAATAGCTCATTTTTCCTATGGAAATTCGCTAATAAAGACAACATCAAGAATAACGTTTCGTTTTCCAGATATGCGCGATTGGGTTTCTTTTACAAAATAATTCATATCTGGAGAACGGTTTGACCGATTGAGTTCAAACTTGGCATCAAGATTAACCTAACAATGATATATTTTAAGAAAACGATTATGTCTAAATAACAGCTGTTTGAAAATTTCATACCTGAATTGCCCAATAACAGTACATTAAACAAAAATGTGAAGATATCTTTTTTGTAGCCCCGTTTTAGTTCCCTATGTTACTGTCAAAATAATCGGACGAAGGATAATAGTTATGTCTAATGATTGATTTGTTCAATTCGGCATCCTACGCCAACACAGTAAACACAACAATATAGTGGGTATACTTAGTCAGATACAGCATGACCTCTCAGATGCGCTGGCGGGTGGGAAGAAGTTGGACAAGTGGGGACGCCGTCCGCTGGAGGGGAAGGGATACCACGCACGGACAATATATTTATTAGAATACTTTATTCGCTTCCAGACCGACGTATTATGTTCAGAGCATGGCAACAGACTGATCCTTTATAACCCCCCCCCCCTCGAATCAACTTCGAGTCTACTGCGCATTTCATACTTATATTATAAAGACGTAAAATTTGTTTGCATGTTGGGAGTAATCTCTGGAACTACTGAACCGATTGAAAAAATAGTTTTACTTATCTAATAAACGGTACCAGAGAACTGCCACATACTTTCTCCCAGTTGAAACTGGAGAAAGTTTCAACTGCACCTCTTTCGTAGTGCACCTCTAGGGCCTATGAGCAAATTGAATGTTCCTAGGACATATGGTTTTTGAGATATGAACCAACCAATATTTATGGTGTTAGGGGTTGTTTCAACTCTTAAACGCGAAATATTTCAAAATTATTTCTTAGTGCACCTCTAGAGCCTATGACCAATATGTGTACCAAATTCCACGTTCCTAGGCCATATCGTTTTTGAGATATAAAACAAACAATATTTATGGTTTTAAGGGGTTGTTTCAACCCTTAAATGCGAAATATTTTAAATTCCTTTCTTAGTACAGTATCAGGAACTACCACATACTTTTCTCACAAACATATTTAAATTATTAAACAGATTCACTGTGATTCATAAAGTGTATTAAAGTGGGAGGGTTGACACATTAAAGTAGGAGAGTAACTAATAAATATTATTATTAAAACTATGCGATCGATTTCGAACAAATTTGCACCAAACATGTCAATTAGGCCCGTATAGATGCACGAAAAAAGGGTTTGAAAACTTTGAAAACAACCCCCTTTTTGGTCAAAACCCCCAAAAATCAGTTATTATTATTATTATTACCTAAACTAGAATTTTTATAAAGATGCGGTTTTTTTGCATATGATAGGGTGCATTAAGGTCTACAAATAAGCCAAATTTTATCAAAATCGTTAGATCCGTTTTTGAAAAATTTTGATTTTTCTCGGTTTTTTTTGCCATTTTTTGGGGTGTAAAATCGCTTAAAATTAAAAATTTGAAAAAATAAAAAACGCCTAGAGATATTCTAGAACTACACCTACATACCAAATTTCATCAAAATTGGACCGTAGGTATGGTCTCCAGCTCTATACACATCCTAACAGACACACGGACAGACATCACCAAAAACCCACTTTTTTGGGTTCAGGGAGCACCAAAACAAACAATTTTTTGGGGTTTAGGGAGCACCAAAAGAGATAATTCCACTAAAAAATCAAATTCGAAAATTTGGACGAAAACAATACCTTCTCCATATACTACGTATAGGGGGGGAAAGTAAAAAGCTACACTATCCCTGAGTAACATAGGCTATAATTCATTTTGATAAACATCATTTTTTATTTTAGTATTTTTAAATTTAGTCGGATAAAATTCTTAGGTCTTAGGCCTAGACTGATGAACCAACACATGTATTTACATTTATTACCATAGCAACTAATTGAATTAAATAACAGATAAAACAGCTGTTTGCTTCAATATTTCCATTAACAGCTGATTTCAAACTTTGAAGCAATTATATGTATTTCTAACTTTTAGGTTATGTTTTTATTAAAGTGTAAACCTGAGCCTTGCTGGTTCTTTAGCCTTTATTTATAACTTCTGTTATAAAATGTACGAAATAATTTGTTTTGAACATTTAACATTTACCATCATAGCTTTGGGGTTATTATTAATCCAATACCTTTATTATAAAGAAAACATTACATGATTATGTGTATAGAAGGTTCTAACGGGGTTGGCGTGCGGAGCACGCAGGGGGTTTTCCCTAGTATTGAATACTTTGATTCAGTTTTAAATTGGTTCTCAGTGAACTTTGTTTACATAAATAAACATCTTTTTAGTTACTTTATTTACGGTTTCTACTTAAACGTGCCTTGATCAACATCCGACAGTATAGTTGGCTTGGAATCAGTGCTGCAGCTTAGTAATCGCGTACCTGAGCATTGTTTTAAACTAAGCTCGTTCATTGCCGTGTCTGCCAAATCGAGGTAGCAGTGGTTACTCATGCTTTCTTTTTATACTTTAATACTTTTCTAGACAGATTGATGTATAATTTGGTGGCAAAATATACTTTTTAAACATATTCAATTGATGTTCACGATAGCTGGTCTTGCGAATCGTCACCGTCTACAGTTTATATTATTTGAAACATTTCCATTGTCATCTTTAAACGATACGAAGCAAGACTTCATCGAATAATTCCCAGTAGATGTAGATGCGCAAGGAAGAAACTACTTGCGCGCATCGACACAACTCTTCTGCGCTCTACTATAAACACGGCGAACTTCTTGCACGTCACTATAGCGATTAATAATGTAAGGTACTGGAAAATCAGTTTAAAAAAAAATATTTTAGATGAAAACTAATTTTTTTATCTCTCCAGAAACATTATTAAATAAACTTACTTTAAAACTATTTAATTTTCTACAACATCGATAGTCACGGTGCACTTTTATTTCTCATCAAAAATCAGTAAAATTATACCTTTAGCCCAGGCAGCAGGGAGTTAAAAATGAAGTTACCTGGAAAAAAAGGCTGGCGAGATGAAACCTGGTAATATTGTACATTTTAACATCTTGAAAAATATATTAAGCTTGCGACTCTCACCACTTTGAGCTTACGCCTCCATATTGGAAAATGGTGGACAAATAACTGTTTTTTCCAAATAACTTCAGTTGGGTGCGTCCTAGAAAAAAAGTTTTGTGTAAAAATGATGGAGAATATAATTCTCTAAAAGTTTTGTTTTAAGACGTTATCTGTGAAATAAACAGTTTTTGAGTTAAGTGTTATCTTGGGTTGTGTATTTATAAAAAATGCATGAATGCGCTATTATCACATGAAATTGATAACCACAAAAGAGCGTTTACCAACGCACACCCACACACACACAACTAATAAGGTTTATTACACCATCATTCAAACACCTACCATTATTAAAAGTATACTAATTTTATTCTTTACTAGGCCTATTTGACTAGTTTGAAATACTGCTTTACCTTATCACATTTTGGTCATCTACCAAAATCTACTGGTTTACTTATAAAAGCCAAATACCATTGACTCATCACAGTTTCTCCAAAACCACGAGGACTACAAACATGAAATTTGGCACTAATACTCTTTATAGGCTCTAGACGCGCACTAAGAAAGGGTTTCCGAAAATTCGAAATTTGGGGGGGGGGGGGGTTGGGGGGGTCAAAGTTACTAAATCACGATTTCTTAAAACCTACCCAACGGATTGGAATGAAATTTGGTATGTAGCTTCCTTTAGGGCCATAGATGCTCGCTAAGGAAGGGTTTCAAAAAAATTCGAAATTTTAGGGGGTTTAGGGAGGTCAAAGTTACAAAATTACGGTTTCTCTAAAACCATCGAACGGATTGGAATGAAATTTCGTATGTAGCTTCCCCTAGGGCCATAGGTTCTCGCTAAGACCGTTTTTCAAAAAATTCGAAATTGTAGGGGAGGTTTGGGGGGTCAAAGTTACTAAAAAAACTATCGAACGGATTGGAATGAAATTTTATATGTAGCTTCCTCTAGGGCCCTAGGTTCTCGCTAAGAAAGGGTTTTAAAAAATTCAAAATTTTAGGGGGGTTTGGGGGTCAAAGTAAAAGTTACTAAAAAGAAACACCGAACGGATTGGAATGAAATTTATTATGTAGCTTCCTTTAGGGCCCTTGGTGCTCGCTAAGGAATTGTTTAAAAAAAAAATCGAAATTTTAGGGGAGGTTTAGGGGAGGTCAAAGGTACTAAAAATCCCTATAAGAAATACATAGTGAAATTTATTTATTGATATAATATATTTTTTGTTAATATACATTTAACTTTGATTTTTCTATCCGTGCAAAGCCGGGTCGGGCCAGCTAGTATTTTATAACTTTAAAATTGTTTCTCATCTATATAAACATAAACAACCTCTGTCCTAATCAATCATTCCCGTGAAAATATCTTAGTATACAATAATCTGTTTGCATTTTCTTCGCCGAGAAAACTTGGTGAGCGAAGCAAGCAGGGGCATAGCCTACTAGATAAATGAAAAATTGAGAACAATGTTGTCTTACATATTAGATACATACTTTCTTTATTAGCAGTAGATAAACGCGCACACAGAAGAAAGAATAAGCGCACTTTTTACGTGATACGGATGTACTTCGGCTATCTTCGGGTAGAGTCGGGAGTCGCTGTACCCAGACTACAGCGGCAAACAATGTTATACTCCAGGCCCTCTCCGTTCCTTGTACCCCCGCGCCCAGGCCAGCAGCCTCATTCATTCTTCTAGAGCCTCGCGTTGTAACTTCCTGTCGTGTTTTAACAACTTTTCACTCTATATTATATTATTTATGAAATCCAGTACTAAATACTTGTGTTTGTTAAAATAGGGGGATTCATGCAACCTGTGGTAAATGCTTAATGTGTTATCATGCTAAACTGCTATTTGAATTTTGAATGAAGGACCCCTTGTGCAAATGTGTTTAAGTGTTATTTGCTAAAGTAAGGTTGTCCTTGTTCAGGTTTTGTGAGTTTGTGTGCTTGATCAAATAAATTACTTTTAATTGAAACACCAAAGACAAGTAGAAAGGAAAAGTCGTCCTCATTTAATTGTTCAATTTGATTGTAAATAAAAACACCATTTTGAAATTAATCAAAATATTTTTTATTTATTTTGTAAAAAAGTATTTCTAATAATAACAAATTTACAATAAAAATATGTTCAGGATAACTGCAGCCTTGTCTCCTCCGAGGTTCCAGAAATTACTGTACTACCCGAAAAATAATAAATTTAAGAATATTAATACCCGAGTAATTTATTACTGGCATAATAATTAATATGAAATGGGTTCATTCATAGGGGTTCTTTTTAGAAAATAGGAATTACTTGTTATATTTTTATGTATTACTGTACTCGGAACATTTTAAAGATTGATTTGGTATATAGTTTATTACATTATTTTGATTACATCACTCTTTTTACAGTTCTTTAGACTGAAACTGTAATACCCTACGCACTTTATAATTTGTGAATTATATTTTAGATAAAATTAGGCCTCATTTTCTGCAAACATATTTTGTGTTTTCGTGATCTAGGCTAAATCACTAAAGTTTAGAATATGCCTCTTAACCATATTCTTTAGTTTGTAAAAGAGATTTTCTTCCCTACTTACTAAATAATGTATGTATTATATTGTTGTATATTTATGACAAGATTAGGCCTCTTTTTGGTTCCTTTTTGCTAACATATTTGTGCAAACAAAATCAAATACACAGAAATGTTCTCTGTACTTTTCTGAACACGGAAATGTATAAATGTACTTTACTAAAATGGTTTAGATTTGTTTTTAGATGAAAATGTGCCTGCCAGTATAGAAATATTCAACTGCTAGATAGAGGGTCAACAAGAAAGTAAAAAAAGAAAGAAAATTATCTCTAACTTCGTCGGATTCCCGGAAATTAAAGATAGGAGAACATTTTTATTTTCCTTGCTCCATCGTTTCCCCGGTTCCTTCCGAATTCTTTTCTTGGATTCGAAATTATTATTATTTTCCATCTCAAATAAAACAAGTACAAGAAAAACACAAAATTATAACAAACAACCTGTTTTGTTGATTCAAGCTGAAAACCTCAAATTACCTTCCCCAAGAGTTTTACGACGTTACCACTGGTTTACCAGACCCCGGACCACGGTAAAGTCGAGTGTGTTATCGACTCTTAAATAGCACACTTCTGTCAAAAGAGTTTTTCGATTTTACCACACTTACAACGTTTACCATACTTAACACAGGTTGCATGAATCCCCCTAATATTATGGTTTTAAAGCAATTTGCTTGGGAGTTCAATGAACCTGTAGCACTGATCGGCTGGGCGTGGTTTTTCTGTGTTATTCCATTCATTCCTGCATTAGTCTTGTGGACAACAAAGTGATGTCGCTAATTTAGACGAAGTACACATTTCTCAATCCATTCGAGGTCCTAGTAACTCCTCCGTGCAAGAGGAAGCTATATCTCCGTTTCTTTGGCCGGGTATATTTTACGCTGTCACTAGTAGCTACCGCTCGCCGCTGTCGCCGGACGCATATTTACGAGTGACTACTGGATTAAGTGATAATGCAAACTTTTACTTAGTAATATCAATAATTTATGCCACGCTCTGACTCAGACCGGAGTTGCAAGGATGCGAAAATAAACTGGGAGAACGTACGCATGCCAACACCCTAGTGGTCGGAGACAGGTTTGTTTATGGGCGCAATTTATATCGGGGTAGGGAAAATATTATCACTTGTGGTGTGGTCTATTTATAAGTCGCCAGCGAGTGCAGTATTGTGAGACTGATTTATACGGCGGGAAATTATAATAAACACTCTGTTGAAATTCGCTTTATTTGCGGTCGGGGTAATTTGTAGTGTTTTTGTCTTTGTTGGAAGGTCGGCTGACTGGACTCGTTTCCATGTTCAAACAGAGGCGGTCTTGAATCAGCGTATTCCTGCTAGCTGCGCGAAAATATTGGTTATTGCTGGTGATTTTACCTCACCATCTCAGATCTTAATAAAATTGTTGGGGGGGAGGGATACAGTCTTCATATAAATTAAGAAAAATGCACTTTTTTTCAAAATATGTAACTGGTTTAAAATTTCCAGCTATGTAAAGTTTAAAAAAAAAAAAACAAAAAGTCTGTAAAAGACATTCTTGAACTGCAATAATTGTGGCTCCCATAGTTGACCTAGAGCGCTTGGAGAGGTGTAATTTTAAGCATTTAACGCTGTTGCTTGATTTAATTTAAATGGTAGTCATACCATTTCATTACATTGACTTAAGTAATCGAATTGCAAAATGATTTTCATAGCACTTAAGAATATACTACACAAATTTAGATTTAGATTTTGTAAACCTTTAGGCCTACAGATAATACAGTAAACCTTTTGTTTGCTTTTACCAAATCTAAAAAAAAACAACTGATAGGTGTGAAGAATTGTAAAAATCTGATTTTAAATTAGCCCAATTGGTTGCAAATAAACGTGTTTTGGTTCATTGTAGGCCTAACCTAAAAATATGTTCAGTTTTTGATTCAAATCTGCTGTTTTATATATAATAATATGTTACACCAATGTTTGGATTAAATTAAAAAATAATAAGCATTAGTTGATTTTTGTTTGCTTTAAGTTGGTCGGTCTGACCTAAAAAAGCTGTTGGTTTTGAAGAATAATAAACTGATAAGTAAAGTTGCTATGGAATGTAAACAAACATGACGTGTTTCTAAACTTTTTATACGAACAGCTGATTTTTGTCTTGAGTCCATACAAAAGAGGCTGTTTAGTTTCTCCAAATTTGAAACTTTTTCGGGAACTTTTTTCAAATTTTCTTTATATAAAAACCTAGTTCGGACTATTGCGAACATTTTAAAACAAAAAATAGCCAAATTGGTCCAGCCGTTCTCAAGTGATGCGCTTACAAAGGAACAATGATTTATTTTTATTTTATAGATAAAGCACAATATAAGTTAAACATCTGCGAAATGTTTTGCCAAATTCAAAAATTTGATTTTTAATTTCTCAAAAGCGCGTTTTGTAAACAATACTACATTAGAACATATAATAATTTTTGAAATTTTTTCATTAAACAAGTTATGTATATGTGTGTGTTCGCACTCTACCTGCTGTATTTTACGTCCGATTCGGTCCAAATTTGGTACACACGTTGGTTTTCTAAGTCGCTTGGACGAGTTTGTTAGAAACAAAATTGCGTGCTTAAGACCACACGGGAGAAGTGCAAACTTTTTTAAACACAACTTACGAAATGAGGAAGCACAATGCCCGTTTCAGAAGTATTACCAATAAAACTGTTTTAACACAACTTACGA
>JAGFPH010015101.1:5854-15896 GCA_018207615.1 Philaenus spumarius | reverse complement strand
TAACGACCCTACTCTGCAACCATTCACACACTTTCCTTCTCTTCGACGAAGCCTACGGGAGATTTTAAGTACTACAAGTTAAGTATATAAATATCATTAAAAGGTTACCCGAGAAAGCTAGTAATGCATTATCAGATCAGTTTAAGTTTATTTCCCGTATCAGTTGTAGTGTAACCGAGCGAACCAGCAAACCAGTTGTCGTACATAGTACATACTCCGTGCTCTATCTCTAGAGGTGCAGAAGACCGGTTCTGGTACACGGAAGTCTCCGCGGAATGACCTTTGTTGGGATAATGTAAACATCACATTGTGGGCCGATGTTTTAATGGTTTTACACAATACAATGCATTCTGTTTTTTTATAACACCGTCCTGCGTCCTGCTTCCAGGGAAAATACTATTATGTCTAGGCTGGCTGTAATAAATGCGTTGGTAAAGCACTTCCATAGGATTCGTGAATGTATTGTCCGTAGGCCGTGATAACTGTATACAAAAAAGAATGTTTCTTCGACGGCTATTGTATAGTAAAATGCCGAAGTTCGGTTGTCTTTGCAATATTAGATGTTTGTCCATTATAGGTTTATTTACTATTAATTTTGTATCGCTGCAGAAGAAATGCAAAAAAATAATTGCTTCATTGCATTTTTTATTTTGTTCTTTAGAAATACTTATGTCAAACATAAGTTTTAGTTTGCGCTATTACAGGAGTTGTGTTCTGGCTCTCATTAAAGGTCTGCTGTAGTGGCGGCCATCTTGGATTTTTATCCCATAAGAGCAATGTTAAATATCAAACCATTTATTTCGTTTACTTTTTATCATAAAATTGTTTGCAAGGTCTCATTTTAAGCACCGTCACAATACGCATCCGTCTTGCAATTTACATTTTTTTAAATGCTTTTGATTTGTTATCCAATTGACATTTTCTAGTAAAAAGTTTGAATTTTTTTCCTAACACAATAAAACATTAATAACGAAAAATAATTTGTAAAGCCGGATCCGAAATTTTATAAAGAATATTCAGTTTTTTTTTCAACACTCAATTACAAAAGATACACTTATAAAATGGTTTGAAATGAGGCAATGTCAAAGCGTTCAGCTGCAAGAAATTGCACTGTTTAGATAGGGATACAGTGAGAAGCGGTTGCTTTTCCGGTTGCTTTCTCGTTTACTAGAGCAGACCCTTAATGTCGTAATACTTGTAATGAGTTCATAAGTTGCGTTTTCATCAGCTGATTATTGTTTACATGCTGAGAACCAATAACTGTATAATTATAATGCCAGCTAATCAACATTTTATTTCTTTATATTTCCGTCTCTTCTTATTTACTTGCTAAGAGCTACTTACGTTGTTCTTCGACGGCTATTGTATAGTAAAATGCCGAAGTTCGATTGCCTTTGCAATATTAAATGTTTGTCCATTATTGGTTTATTTACTATTCATTTTGTATCGCTGCAGAAGAAATACAGAAAAAATAATTGCTTCATTGCATTTTTTATTTTGTTCTTTAGAAATACTTATGTCAAACGTAAGTTTTAGTTTGCGCTATTACAGGAGTTGTGTGCTGGCTCTCATTAATGTCGTAATACTTGTAATGAGTTCATAAGTTGGGTTTTCATCAGCTGATTATTGTTTAAATGCTGAGAACCAATAACGTTATTAGCGAATTATTATTTTATTGAGTAAAAACTATTATTGATGATAATTTCCCTTTTCAGTGATTAGAGCCTACTTTGTCCTACCAAAGTCCTCCTTTAGTGCTTTAGTGCAATTCCTTTTTGTTTAAAATTGTTTAAAAGAACCACTTTTTTCAGCGAATTTCCATAGGAAAAATGAGCTATTGCGGTGGCCCTTATGGTAAGACCCAAGGTCGGGAGTAGCAAATGAGCACCGATCATGGTCCCCAGAACACGTTTTGTTGTCATTAAAAATCATATATGTATATGTGTTCGCACTCTAGCGGCCGCACTGTACGTCCGATTTGGTTCGAATTTGGTACACATGTTGGTTGCTTACGTCGCTCGGACGGGTTCGTTGGCCAAAAAAAAAATCCAACAACCGGAAGCACTTTTTTGACCGGAAGTAACTATTTTTTTAGACTGTTCCTACAAGAATGAATTTTTTTTAGAGTTTTTTCTACAAATATAAATATAGGATGTTAGTCCGCACATTTTGTTTTTATAAGCGACCTTATAGCTCGCTTGGTTCCCCCAAAATCGAATAAAACGTAAAGTACCATACAATTATCCGGTTCAAAGCCATTTGGTGGATTTCACCGTGGGGTTGGCGTGCGAAGCACGCAATGCATTGTGTATTGAAGAGACTCCCAACACGGGGATTGGCGTGCGAAGCACGCAATGCACTGTGTATTGAAAATACTCCCAATATGAGGAATGGCGTGCGAAACTCGCAATGGTTTGTGTATTGAAAGTACCCCCAATATGCGGAATGGCGTGCGAAGCACGCAATGCTTTGTGTATTGAAAATACACTTAATATGCAGAATGGCGTGCAAAGCACGCAATGCTTTGTGTCTTGAAAATACTTCCAATAGACGGTGTGCGAACCATTTTGCAGCTATTCAGCTCCGTCGTGAATACACCTATTTCCCAAATTGTTGGTTGAAACCCTAAAACATAGGCCTGTAAACTTAATTTTAGAAATTTGCTCAACTCATGTCAGCGGTTCAGCTGCGTGGTCGAATAATTTGTTATTGTGTCAAATACTTATAGATAGGAGATAATTAGGTGCTATGCATAGGGTTATTGAGTTGCCTGGATTAGTCCTTGTATTCAGTGTCCACGCATGTATATATGTATCTGTAGTGAATGTGAAAATTATATGGTAATAAGCCTACGCACTTCCAGTGGGCACGTTTCACACCACAATAGAGAAGCACTTAACAAACGGTTTTAGATGGACTTCACGTTCAGTTGTCAGGAAGAAATGTTAAGCCAATAAGTAAGTAGTGCAACTGCACCATAAGTCTTTCTGTAGTTTAATATCTGTTGTCTGGCGACAATAGCTCACTGCTGACAGAGATCAACTAATAAACCGCTTAGCCACGTTTCCGAATGTCTTTACTATATCGTCTAGACTGGTCGTTGTAATACGTCTTGCCACGCCGTACGCGCGCGCCGCCTCGATGCTCTCGTGCTCAAAAGGTTTCGGGCCCCTATGTTCGGAAGCCACTTGCCCCGTGCCGCTCACGCGCACCTACTTATAATTCGGGTTCGCAGGGTTTTTGCCCAACGTTCTGACGTCACTTGTCACGCCTCACCCGCTCTATTTTTTATTCTATTTGCCCTTAAATAAATTTTGCGCGCATACGTGGACAAGAATAGGAAATACGCTTACTTTACTAATTCTTATGATTTTGTTTGTAATTAATACACTTTATTTTTTATTTTACTAGCTCTAGTCAGACTCTTTCTCCGGACCGTGCCGTTTGTAGTTATTATGTCACACACAAGAATTAATACAACCTTATATACTAATTTAATTTTAGAGCACTAGTGAAATTTCTGGTATAGGATATTTAACTTATAAATGAAAGAAATTAAGATTTGCAAATAAAACTTTTTTATTTTAAAAAACAAATTGATTTTACTTTCGCAACTGCTTAAACTTTTCCAACAAATATAATATTGATATTTCTAACTATGGTACTATTTACATTTATTTTGAAACTCTTTTATACCATTGTGAGAATAGGGAATATTCCTGAATGATTTTACTTTTATACTTTCCCCTGAATTTACTATTACTTTTGAATTTAATTTTAAAACTTTATCTTTGGATTTTATTTAACTTTAAAATATATATCTTGATTATTTGCTACTCACAAATAAGTATGATTTATCGCGGCTTTCCTCCTTGGTGGTTTAGGCCTTGGAATGAAGTCCTCGATCCTCTTCTTTCTTCCTGCCATCTCTCCTCCTAGGATTTCTCCTCTTCTTTAATGTAGAGCGATTTCTTACGGCCCGCTGATCTGTACCGGAGTTGGTGATTCTCGCCGACCTACTGCTGCTTCTGCAAACTTTGACGTAGTCCTTGGATGGCTATCTTAACGCAACTAAAATTATTTTTTCTTCCCCCAATCTCGTACTGTCCAGTTTGGAGTCAAGAGACTTACTCTGCCTTTTTTGAGTAATTTTGTTTCTTTTGTGTTTTATCTGGGTTTCTACATTGTAGAATTTTCCTTTAATTATTTAAATTAGGTCCCACGACTTTTTTTCATTAATTCACTTTGATTTCGTCGATAATTGTTTATTTCCTTTGCAGAGCAATAAGTAATTGTATTGGCCTCGGTGGTGGTAGAATGACGTCATAGCTTCAGCTTCCCTTTGCTTTGTTTACTCAAGCCGTTCTGGTCCGTACAGGAATTTAATACTTTTTGAGTTTAAATCTTTCGAAATGCTTTAACTTCGTAACCCTTTTCCGATTTTGGATTTCTTTGGCTCATTGGATTCTTGACCATCTCCTGATTCCTTCCTCCTTTGAGTTGTTGTTCTAGGGTCCCTGGTTCCCAAGTTATTGCCTTCGTTAATTTTACATTAAATTTGAATTTTAATTTTTCCAAATTGGTCCAAATTTGAATTTTCTTGGTTCTATCTTCTTCTCCTGGTTCCCAAACTTCCAAAACTATCCTTCTTTTTTCTTTCTTCACTTTGGGCACGGTTCTGTGGCCTGTTTATGTGAATCGTCGAATTTTGGATTTGGCAACCCCCCTTTTTGGTTTATGCCCCCTTCTCACATGGTATTTTACATTCACATATTTATTACATATTATCTAGTACATATTTACTTCTACATACCTTTATTTCCCTTTATTAAATTGGTTATCTTATTTTATCTATTTTTGAGCGTTTTCCTTCAAAAATATTTAATTAGGTTAATTTATTTTTTATTAATTATTATTTATTTATTATTCTTTAATTTATCCCCAATTTAGGCCTTTGAATTTTTTAAATTTGTGATTTTTAGCATTTTTCACCTAAGTCTTTGCTTTATAACTTCTTACTTATTTTTATTAAAACAATTCTGTTAATTAGATTCTTATTAGCTTCTTCTCCTCTATTCATTTCATCAAAAAGAATTTACTATTTTTATATCTTAAAATATTAACATGGTCTCTTACGGAGCATAGCAACAGTGCATTGTTTTGCAGTACTGGACAAAACTCGACATGAATAATTATGATGTCGGTTTCCCTTAGAATAGTTCACTGAGCCTTGCTTCTATTGCGTTTAACATTGACTAGGCCTCCAATTTACAATATAATTATTTTAAATTACTTCCTTTCACTTTACATATATTTTTTCGCTTTGTACTTATTTATAAAGTGTCATTTTATTTATTACTAATCTTAATTTTGCATATTTAGGCCTTCCGGCTCCTATTTATGACTTTTAGTTTTAGGCCTAATTACTTTTGTAATTAGCCCATTTGTGTCGGGTTTCTGCCCGTTACAGTCTGTTGTACCCGACTTAGTCTGTGTTGAAAGTAAGATGCTTTTACCAAGTTAAATTAAGATTCCGCCTCAATGCTGGTTTGAGCTGAGTGCCACAGTATCTCAGTAACCTTATTTTGAAGTACTGTACACGTTGAGTATCTTCTAAAATTATACACCTACTTCAATTATAGGTAAACTAATGAAAGCCTGGTCAATCAGAACTCGTTTGCTTACACATCATTGACAGTTTTATCTAAATCTGTCAAGTAGTTTTTGAGTTGAATAGTTGTAATAAAGAACGTTTAACATGAAAATACGTAATATGAAACAAAATAATTTATAAATTTAACTTACTAGTAGTTCTGTGAACAGGAGACCTCGCTCGTTGAAATAACAAATGTGGTTTTGAGCTTAGGTTAAAAATAGTATGCCAGTAAAGAAGAAAGCAGACGGTTTAGCCAGTGAAACATTATTTTGCAATTCCCGCGATTCCGGGGTTTCCAGTTCTCGTTTTTTCTCTTTTCTTGAGCTTTAACTGCTAAAGTTTTTCTTTTATGGGGCATTGTGTTTTATGTATGTTAATAATGCGTAAGGTTGCGACAAATATCGCGTTATTGAGGGAATACATAGAATTAAATATTTACATACTTAAATAACTAAAACTTAACAATGTATTTACAGTTCCATATCATATTCCAATATTAGAAATAATTAAAACAAACAATGTTAAAACGTCGTGATAGTGATCTAAACCCATGCACCAACACTTCCCACGGTGTCCAACCGTAATTTTTTGTTTGTCCTTTATCGCCGAGGGGTTTCATTTGTTTCATCTCTTTTTGTAATTCAAATAAAGCTAAGTCAAATACTTTTATGAAATTTACAACGATAATTTACAAGTATACAGTTTAATTCTTTGATTTATTCTATACACTTTCTTGTTATTATATGTCATTTTTGGGCAAAGGATATATTCCTAAATTACTATTCAAAACAGGCCTAGTTTTGTTAGCAGTCTTGTAGTAGGAACATAAAAACTGGTGTTTTCAAAATAAGAAATTTGAAATTGATAAATATTTTTATACAATTCTATTTATAACTAAATTACGAAACGTTTTTACATTTATGAAAAAATTACAATAATTTTTACTACTTTTATGTAGTCCTAAAGTTGAACTTTTTCCTTTCGTTACTGAACATGCTTGTTTCTTGAGCTAATAACTTTGTTAATTTTATTTCAATCATTTTTTACTGGCATATATGAATTCTTTGAACTTTGTAAGTATTGGTAAGTAAACACCAATACTTGAAACACCAATACCCAATGTATTTAACATCAGCGATAACAAAATAATTATAATAATATATTATAAAATAAAATTTAAATAAATTAATAAAAAATGAATTTATAGAAACAGGCCAGACTAGCTTTGTGAGTAAGATTATTTCAACAGGAAGTTACAACGGATTTACCAGCTTAAATTACTTAAGACATAAATACACTGCTTTGCGTTTTTCTGTGTGAATCAACGAGTGCAGACACGCGATAAATACTGCCAAATCTGTAAAACTGGAAAGCCAATCAAAACAATATAAAATTCAAACAGTCCAATCAAAAACAAATTAGAATGCGTGAAACTGTGTGGTGGGGAAATTTTGAAGAGAACATGAGGTCTGTCATCAACTAAAATTCAATCAATCAACCAACCTAGACCAAACTTTCGAGATGCATCAGTTTTAGTTTTACATTAATCATTTAATAAAGTAACTTCATTATCAGTAACAAGAGATACATTTTCAAACTAAAATATAAAATCATTAAACAAAGTTTTCAATCAAGTTAGATACATCAAATGGATCCAGGAACCATCAAAACCAAGGAATAAAGTGCAGTAGTGAAGTGTAACATAAAATTAAAAAATTAATAAAAGTCAATAAGGGAGTTTATAAAAATCAAATAAAAGGCAAGTGCAAAGTGTGTGAGAGTGGGAACAAAAATTATGTAAGTAGCATTAATATTTCATTTCATTGTAAAGACAGATCTCGAGGGTTAAAATTAAATAACAAACGAAATCATATCCAGAGTATTATATCAGAAGTAACATTAAAATAAATCAAAATAAATAAATAATCATTTATTAATAAATAATTGTATTGGGACTGGTTTATTAGGATTAACTGAAAAGAGGGTTTAAAACACCTCATAAGTAATCGAAATCAGTCACCAAAGCAACTTAATATCATTCAAATAAATCTATAAATAATATAATACATTTTGTAATATCATATTTTATTATGTACTAGTAATTAGAAGAAATTTAAGATGGAATCATTAAAATTAAGACACATAGATTTAAAATTTAGGAGAGCGGGAAATTAAATTACCAGCACCGCCCTCCTTAGACGAATGTAAACTTTCACTTGATTACTTTCGAAAATATAAATTGAGTAAAAATTAATTGTATCACATTTACATGTATTTAACTATTTTGTGAAAAATAATCTTTGTAGGAATTATTTTCAGAAATTTCAGAATATATTTAATAATTTTGTGAAAAGGTTTCTGTACTTATTTCTACCCAGTTCTTTGGAGTACGTCACATGCCAAGCTAAAATTTGATCCATAAGAAGGATCTGGTGGAGCCCCCAAAACTTTCAAAGTGACTTTACAAAACCTTACATGATAGAGTCGCCCATTTACAAAGTCTAACATGATAAAGTCGCCCAGATTCATAAGCCTTACAACCTTTATCTACAAAAAAAAAAGCTACGGAACACTTTTGAATTGGTTTAGAATAAACGTATAAAAATATGGTTGAAATACAAAACTGGACGATTTTTAACAAATTTGAAGTTTACGGCCATTTTGTGAGCTTACCGTTAGAGATACGGAAAAAATCAAGAATACAATTTTGTTGAAAATCAAATTTGCTAATAGCAAAATGTCATTAGTTTTTAAATTCGACTTACGGTTAAGCCACAAACTGGCTTTGGAAAAAAGCTTACACTGAGAGAAACTGTCTGGCCGTCATTTTTATTATATTTAAGGGGTTAAAAATTGAAAACCAAATATATATACATGGCTCGGCCTAGGAATAAGGAACATTCATGCAAAAAATCATCAAAATCGGTCAAGGCGTTTGGCCGTAATCGTGAAACAGACACACAGACGAAATGCCTATAACGGTCGAATTAAAACGGAGACCTCGCTTCGCTCGGTCAATTAAACTTTTTAACAAAAATTTATTTTTTATAAAACAACATATTTTATAATTCATTGTTTGTTTTGTTTAAGAAAGTATAAAATTATGTGTATAGTTCCTTAAGAAGAAAATCACATTCCATGATTATATGGGACGTCCTATATGGCACCTGACTTTTTAACCTACAGTAATCTGAATGAAGATTTAGACTGCAAAATTATTTAAAAAAACAGATTTTCTTTGTGTCTAACTTTATTGGAACCGTTCATATTTACTCGTTCAGACATTTGTTGAACTCCCAAGTAACCATTACAGAAAAGCTGATACACGTTCAGTAACATTTCGCAGATCGACATGTACAATTTAACTGCGCAAATCACAATTTTGTCTTGTTCTCGTCAAAGGACTGAAAAATACATTGAGTAAATTGCACAGGTACCCGTTTTGCCTTCAATATTCGCGTCGGATTTGATGTTACAGGGGCCTTAAAGAACCTTACCTTAATAGCCTAACCGAAAATCGTAGTTATTACCCTATACTTAAAGAAATGGAAACACATGTTACATGAAGCTGATGTCGGAAGGCAGATCTTATCAATGCTGATAGCAGACTGTTTTATTGCCGAATAGAGGCAAAGTTTGATGGTTTTATGTTTTCTCGTCTGACGATTTTATTGCCTTCTGGGTTGAAGTCACAATTTTAATTTTGTTACAAACTAACTTCACTCTTTCGTGCACGGAACTTTGCTGAATTGTTAAATCTAGTTGATCAGAAAATGTAGTGGTAGATTATACCTAGTCATTTTTAAATATTTTGGGTACTTATGGTAAGATCACTCCCTATTGTTATGAAGTTACGGGAAACACAACTAACCAAGTCGTCTTGTAAGTATATTTAATATTTACTTAATATAAAGCGTGCAATTACTGCCTATACATTGTATACCAATCAAAAGAGAAGAATTGGTGAGAAGAATTTTCAAATTTACGACTGATTCAAAAGACAGTGTGTAGGCCAATAAATAGTTATTTTTCCATTTAAAAAATTTGTGAATTCAATATACATCAATCACATGATTTAAGATGTTCATACAATAATCAGATGTTTATTAGCGAATTTCCATAGGGAAAATGAGCTATTGCAGCGGAACTTATGGTAAGACCCAAATTTGGGAGTAGCAAATGAGCACCGATCATGGTCCCCAGAACACGTTTTGGGGTGTCATTAAACATCATATATATATGTATATTTTATGTGTGTGCACTCTAACGGACGCATTTATGTCCGATTTGGACCAAATTTGGTACGCAGGTTGGTTTTCTAAGTCGCTTGAACTGGTAGGTTAGCCAAAAAAATTTACCGGAAGTAGACCACATTTTTCACCGGAA
>JAGFPH010015100.1:8517-21515 GCA_018207615.1 Philaenus spumarius | reverse complement strand
TTCGACAATGGTAGTTCATACAATTTTCACAAATTGTATTCGGGCATTGATTTTTCGCGGACATACGCTGTTGTATATTAAATTGCGTTTTAATGCCGACATTTTATAAAATTAGCGCTAATAATATTCGGACATCGTATTCTTTTGCAAACATTTTGTCACTATATTAAATAATATTTCAACAATTAATTGTAGTTCATACAATTTTCACAAATTGTACTCGGGCATTGATTTTTCGCGGACATACGCTGTTGTCATATACTAAACAGCTTTCTTTTTATCCAATTATAAAAATAATCGTTTGCAGCCTAGATATTTTTGGCTTACACAAATAGTGTTTAGCAAACAAATTTTATATTTTTATTAAATACTAGCTGACCCGGCAATGCTTTGCTATTGCTTAATTTGAAACTTTGAAAGCCTGTAATTCGTATCCCTGAGGGCCGATGTAAATTATAATGGGATTCTGCTCATTGCTTGATTTACCTAACCTAAAATTATATTCAGTTTTTGATCCAAATCAGTTGTTGATCTAAATCAGCTGTTTTAAGCTTTTCATACGAACAGCTGTTTCTGATAAAATCAAATGAAATATTTCTTCTTCTTCCTTAATATTGACCTTCCATAAGATTAACATTGAAACTTTGAGGGCCACTGGGGCGTAGCCCTTATGTCCTAGGACTTCGGTAAATGGCCTAAAACCTTCCCAGGGATAACCTGTGTTACTATGCAAAATTTCAAAGCAATCGGATGGACGGTTTGGTAACGCATAACGGACAAACAAACGGACATACATTGAATTTTATATATATAGATGTGTTAAGGTTGGTGAATTACTCTTTATTTGTGTTATTTTATTATATTTGATGCTTTTATTTTGATTTTTAGTAATTTTGCTTGGTAATTTAGTAAAATATTTGATTACAAGTTGTTTTCATATTTACATATTAAAATTTTGTAGCTTGTTTTTAGAAATTTTTTATTTTTTATAACTGTTGAAATTTAATCACCAATGCACTTTATATTGTTATTTGTTTAACTTTTATTATTGTAAAAATAATAATATAAAGTGTATTGGTGATTTAATTTCAACAGTTATATGAATTAGGAGGCAATCACCATTTTGCTGATGGGTTAAAAGATTTTTGATAAATTTCAGTTCTCTAATAGTAACCCCTAGTCTATTTAACAACCCTCAAGTAATGAAGGTCAGTACAAACTTGTTTAAGAAAACAAAAAAAAGGTTAGAATTATCAATCTGAAATAAATTGCACTGTACAAGTCTTCAAGAAGTATACATAGGTATGTCTTATAAAATTGTTCACTTATCTTAAAAATAATATATTTTAATAGAAACATGTAAATCCAAACCTTATGATCTTTGTCTTTTCTAACTTTCATGAAACAAGTTTTGGTTGAGGAATTTGTTATTTTGTTAAAATTTGATGAAATGAAAGTACTTATTTTACTTACTCTCAGTTGACCACTTTAATATTAAATATATTAATATTTAATATTAGTTGAGCACCGAATGGCGTGTAATATGCATATAAGGATAACCAGGAAAATCATTGAGAAACCTGGAAATAACCAGGAATTTCAAAAATCACTTTTGGTAGACACTCTGATGTAGTTTTGAAATTTTATGTAAAGGTTGTAAAATAGGAAAATTTTAAATATTGTTGGAGATTACAAAGTTTTTAATAAGTACACAGAATAAATATAATCTCTTGAGTTACACAATATGCCCAACACATAAGTTAGACATACTGGAAGTGTTTCTCAAATCCATACTTACTTATGATAATTTTGTATCATAATAACAACAATGAAAAGTCTTCATGCGCCTACAAATAAAATTACAAGTTTTAAACCGTAATAAGAACTATAAAAATAATGATCTATAAAAACCCCTTATTTTTTAGAAACTGCAATGCAATACTTCCTAAATATATACGCTCGGTGTTCCAGTTTATAGTTTGCTTTTGAAGAAATTCTATACAAATTTCTGTACACGCTTTTATCCCTTTGTCAAAGGGAAATGAATTCATCAAATAACACTTTGAAATGTCAAGGAGTTTTTTAATCATACTTCCCTATACACTCTGTCTTACAAATCTACCCTACTTTATAACAAACTTTACCTAAATTAAAACAAAATGGCGTTCATTCAATTCTGCTCCGTTTATAAAATAAACTTTAATCCTCTTCTGTATTGAGGTCAGATCTGTCTATCCATCGATATGTTTACATTCACACCTTTCTCTGCCACCCCTATGTATACCCAAAGTTGAAAGACTCTTCGTGGACTCACACCCAGCTTTACAAAAGTATAGGCACGATCCTAATGCATTGTTTTTAACGTATTGTTCCGATTATCTACATTTACCAGGTACCCTTTTCAACGACTTTCAACACTAAACTGGTTTTGATTCGGGAGTTCAATAATTTTAGAGAATGATAATCCTTTCGAAATGAGAGCCAATTGTAATGGCTGCGATTTTCAGTCAATACAAAATACGAAAACCTTAAGGCTCGGCAAACCCAGCCGCCATCTTGGATTCAACTCCCATAAGAACAATGTTCAATAATTGCAATTATATCGGCCAATGACGTTGGCCCCAATCCCTTTGATAATTCATCGAAAAACCGACGATGGATGGAAAATCTCCAACATTGGGGCTAATGTTGGTTACTATGAATTTCAATCCCAACACATTGGACGAAACTGTTGGTGACAACGTTTACTTACTGTGCTGAAGTACAGAGGCCGCAGACTAGAAGTGTGTCTGGCCTAATGGGCGTGTCATCCCTTCTACTTTCTCCCCCAACCTGTCTTGGTGGTACAACCAGTTCTACGAAAACTAGGTAATTCTGTGACGAATACATTGTGGGCGTTCGAAATGGTTTTGGTGCGGCCAACTTTAAAATTTCCAACCGAAATGCATATTTTGTATTCTTGTTAAGATTAAATACCTTATTTTCAGGATTGTTTAGTTCTTACGTTTTTTGATAAACCTAACCTTTTCTTATGTAAATTGGGCTTCATGTTTAGATTTTTTAAAGGCTCAAGTAAACTTGGATCCTGAATATTTTTAAATAACAAATATAAAATTTTTGTTTACTACATATTTAGTAAATATTTTACTATTAAACCGTTATTAATATATACAAAATGTCACAAAATCCGTAGCGGACTATATACAATATCGAATTCTATACATCAAAACAAATGAAAAATTTCGTGCAACTTTTTTCCAACTCAGGTATTGATTTTTATTATCATGAAAAACAATGGTAAAATATGAAGTAGTTGTAGCAGTTCGAACAGTTTCCAGTAAATAAAAAATCGCTGCTAAAAATACATTAGGCCTACTACAGATGGGTGCAGTTACAGCTGCTGCTATTTTAAAAAATGGCGGATTGTGAGTAAACTAAGCCGAGTTAGAAAAAAATTACTGAATATTTTCATTTATTTTACTTTTTGGAATCCGATCCTGTGTAGCTAGGTGTAACACCCTGCTTGTATTTATAAATGAAACCAGGCGATGATAGCCACCCAGGTTTTTCGCCTTAAAAAAATATATATATATAAATGAAACAACAAATTTTACACTTTCTGTTCACCAAGACAACTGTGTTCATCTCTTTTATCTGACCCTTTCTTCACAGTGACAAACGTAGGGTGTACAGGGAAGAACAGAAATCTATATTTTTTTAATGCTGTTGTACTGATGACGTAGGACATCCGATTTTTAAAAAAATGTAAAATGATTGACAAAATTATGGAGTTTATGGACAAATGTTTGGGAATATTGCGTGTCTATCTCTCTGTCATACAATATGTACAGATCACAGCTACCCCCACCACCCAACTTAAATCCAAGTGCTGTTATCCTAATCAATCATCATTTCCGTAAACATAACACGATATACAATAATATATTTGCATTGGCATCGCCATGGGTCTCTGCTGGGGTTGGCGAGCGAAGCGAAGAGCATAGAATATTTATTTGTGTGAGTCAGATTTATAACATTGGTTTTTGTTATGGAAACATTATTTAGACATTATTACTTAAACAGATCAGATTTGGTTGAATTTTAATAACAAATTTTATTTTATTTTTCAGACCTCCCTTTCGACGGCAACCAGTCGACGCCAAACGAAAGGCCGTCACCGATGAAAGGTCGGATGCTCATCAAAGTCGACTTCTCTCTTGTAAGTTCTTAAGTTGTTTTATTTGTAACTAGAGGACACCCCTGCGTGCTCTTCACGCTAACTTCATCGGAACATTCTACACACATCATTATGTTGTTTTCTTTATAATAAAAGTGTAGGATTAATAATAACATCAAAGCTAAGATGGTAAATAATGTTAAATCAAATTTTTTTGAATATTTTATAACTGCAGTTACAATAAAGGTTAATAGAACCATCAAGGCTCAGAGGTCTACACTTTACTAAAAACATAACCTAAAAATTAGAAATACAATTAATTGCTTCACAGTTTAAAATCAGCTCTTAATGGAAATATTAGAATAAACAGCTTATTACTCTATCAGCAATAAACATATGTATTTATTATTTAGTATGGCGCTCCCATTGCCCTAAAATATTTAGTATAGTGTTTGTTGTTTTTACTCCAACAGATGGCGTTATTCGCAAAAATCTATGTTAAAATTTAGAAATACAAATAATTGGGTTAAGTTTGAAATTAGCTGATAGTTGAAATATTATACGAAACAGCTGATTACTGTTATTATTATAGTCAATACGCATATGTTATGGCGCTTACATTTTTGTTAAATATTGAGTGTATTTTTTGTTGTTTTTATGTTCAATAGACGCTGGTGTTTTTTAAAATGTATATAAAATCAAGCGTGTATTTGAATGGAACGTTGTGTCAAAATTTCAAAGTAATCGGTGAAGAACTTTCAGAGATTAGCGATTTTTAACAAACGAACATTTTACATTTTTATTTATATAGATATGTAACAACATAATCGATGTTTGAATTACAATAGTAAGCTTTTTTTCTTTGTGTTTGTTTTTATTTTGTTAACCTAACCTAAAAATATTGTTGGTCGTGAAAAATAATTAGATTAGATTAGATTAGATTTATTAGCCTCATTTACGGCATACAAATTTCAGCAAAGCTGAAGTATACATGTGAGTTGTCCTACACTTAGAATACTATACACATAATACTTTAATATTTTAATAAATAAAATAGTTTAAACAAGTTAGAACAATAAATATACAAGATATAAAAAAATATATATATAATACATTATTACAGACAAATCAACAATGTTATATAGCCTCAAGGACTACTTGTCAAGTACTCTCTCACTGAGTAAAATGCCCGCTCAGTGAGGTATATTTTTAATTTTTAAAATTAACAGATTCTAAATTGTCTAAGTTGGTTGGTATGATAATGAATGTAAATGCATTCAACAAACGTTTGTTGGTTCAGTATAGGCCAATCTAGAATTGTGTTACTAAGCTTTTGTTTCAAATTAGCTGTTTTGTGTGTTATAGGACTGGGGAGTGAACCCTCGTATTTTGTCAATTTTCAACCCTTAAAATTAATACTTTGCAAAATCCTTTCTAAATGCACTTTTACATAGTGGTATGGTGTTACCCTGAAAATGTTAAAGCTCTAGCTATTATAGTTTTGGCTGTACGTTGATTATAAATCAGTCAGTCGATCAGGACTTCTTCTTTTACACACTGTATACAGATTTATTCCCTGCTAAGTTGCCGTTAAATTTTTCAAATAAATGTTAATATTGTATGTTTATTTTCGTCTTGATTTTTTTGAATGTGTGATACAGTGTTTGCCCTCATTTATTTAAATTTTATAAAAATCTAAATACCTGGTATTTGTTGTACGCTTGTCAATATTTTAAAAAAAAGTATCGATTCAGTGTTCAAGTCCGTATCTCGAATTGCAGCGTTTAGTAGTAATTTTGGTCCCAATGTGAAGTATATGTACTTTAGAGTTGGAGTGATTGAAGGAATTAGAACTGATCATGTAAATTGGGTGTTTCTCGACAGAAAACTTTTCGATGTGCCTTGGCGGGACTAGCGTTAGATAGGCTTCAGAAGTGAATTGTGTTTACGACAAAAATCCTAGGTAAAGAACAGTGCGACAAATATAACAAGTGAAACTGTAAGTAATAATGGCCATAGGACATATTTTTAGTCTGCAGATATAAAAAAATTTTTCATTTTACTAAAAACTAACTTCTCTTGATTTCTATTGCGTCATAACTTAAGATATGGACGACGAAACTTTGTATAACTGTAAATAGTTCTTTGATTTGTCTATATATTTATATCATTATGTCAATGTTTTTTAATTGTTGTAAATATTCATTTTTAATCATGTTTGAGTAAATAATAGTAGTCTTGCTGCAATGCCTTGAATTTCTTTATATAGCCACGAATGTCCATTTAGCCAGTACTTTAATAGCCAGGTATTCACCCCTAAGAAAATAAAATTAATTAACAAATGTTTCTCAGTGATTAATAATTACAAGTAAATATATGCAAACAGAGCATAAGTGAGGTTATATGTGGATTATCGCGAACATTATGATTATTATTTTTTCATTAAGATTATGGGAGTTAAATAAAGGTGATTTTTAAGGTTTTAAAAGTAAGGTGAGTTGATGTAAGGTGAAAAATATGATATTGTTTTACGTTGAAGTTGGGAGAAAGATGTTATAAAGAGTTTAGGTGGGTGATGATTATTATTGAAGTAAGGCAATAGGCCTAGGAGGTATATAAGTGATTTTAAGTATTACATGAGCGACGACTTTTGTTTTTAAGGTGAATAAGTGAAGGAGGTGATGAAGAGATATTGATAATTATTAGATAATCCACATATAGCATTTTTATTTTGATTTAAAATATTTTTTTAATTTCTGAACTTTTTACCGAACCCCATTTTTTTTAACACAGTATATTATTATTTTATTTTTATTTTTTGTAACCATCCGTTACAAAATGGCTTTCCCAACGTGGGGCTGAATAGCAAAAGAAGCCTTATTTTTATTTTTTTGTAACCTTCCGTTACAAGATTCATTTACATAAATAAATAATGTTTCTCACTATGAGCAGGTATCTTCAAGTAATTTTATCTAACCGTTTTTCTTAACTGTTGCGTTTGGGAATATTCAAAGGACTTTCCTGTAAAATTCCACTATAGGTCTAAAAAGTGATAAAATAAAGAAAAATATGCACAACTGGTGAACAAAGTTAACAAAACTATAAGAAGATTCCATTTGGCCACCGAAACCAAAAAGCACTAAAATAAAGAAGTTTAAAACACTGTCAATAAAAAAATAATAATTGCATATAGTACTCGTGAATTAGTGTGGTTTAAAAAATTACTACACAAAATTGTTCCTTCTCAAATTTTTTCGAAGTTGAAAAGGTGCTATGGAACATATAAATCTATCTCCAAGATGTCCCCTAACACTTTAAATGAAATCTTGACAAAATTTTAAATGACAAGTATTTGATTTAAGTAAAAAAGAACTTTAGTTATTATAGTGTTACTCTACTATATTTTAACAAATTTCTATTTTTTTGTCTTATTTTAGAAACACGAATTAATGCAGCATGTTGCTCATCAGTGTATTTGTATGCAGTACATATTAGAAATGTCAAAACAGTTGTATGTTGATCCCAGAGCATGTGTGGGTTCTTTCTTTTCCAAGTAAGTAGACAAATCGAGTTACATTAAACAGTTGTATAAAAATCTAATAACATTAAGTTAAATTATGATATAAACAGAATTTATTAAAGTACAAAACATATTTTTTTTAGTTTTATAAATTTATCGATATTTTGTCATGAAATTTTATTTTGTTTAAATTTTAAATTAGTAGGATTGCTGACAATCTTAACATAAAAAATCGAAAGTGTGAGTCCCAGTTATTTTTTATAGGAGTACACACTCTACCCAGGTTTAAAAAAGTCATGATACTTTCATTTTCCTTATTCACTATTTTCATTAAATTACCATTTTTGATATCACAAATAAACTCTTCTTTATCTGAAAGTAGATAAATTATTTAAATTATGGTTTGGTGTCCCTCTTGCATTACCTAAGTCAAACACCTTGTACATTCAACTGACATACAAAATACCCATTCAACAACATACGTTTTAGTAATCTAACACTGTATCTACATTTCTACTCTCGCCCTTTAGAATGTGCAGACTGAGCATGACAACTTCTGTTCTGTTAAGCTGATGTGAGCTTGCTATGTCTAGATTTATGCACGGTGTAGCTGGAAATCAGACCTTTTCTGTAGTGTCAAAAGTTGGGCAAAAGAGATTGCTGTGGAGTAATTAAATAATCATAGTTTGATCCTTTCTCGGAGTCTCATCTGAAAATACCTCATCTTAACATGATTTGCTGGCTTAAAATCCCATGGACTATAATAATGTTAAAAACATCTCTGAAAATAGACGTCTAGTTTCTTAACTGTTCTTTAACTGTAATAGATTTAAGGAAAGAAGGTGATACCAATAATGGCCAAGAATAAATTCTTTCATGATGCCAAAACAAATCTATAAAGGCTTCTACCTCTTGATGAAGAAAAATCCTTCGCTTTTGCTGCTACACTACTCCAAAACAATCGTATGAAATAAATGATGATTTAACCAAGACTGTCAAAGTTTTGTCAGATCATGTGACCCAAATATTGGCCGTTCTTTCAAAAAATTTCTTCTAGTTCTTATGAAATTGGATTCTTGACCATGACTTCTAAAATACCTATTGAAATAGATCTATTAGTTATGTGATTTATCTAATCCATCAGAAGACACCCCATCCACTTTTGGTGTAGATTTGAAGAAGTTACACCAGGCCTAAACCTGCAACAAAGACAATTGTGACAAAACCATTGGTAACACAGTTTAAAAAAGTCTTGTACATGGACTCCTGTAGGAAGATAAAGTCAATCGCTGGTCAAAATAAGAACAATGAAGCAACAACTTAAAAGGAGTATCTCTTCCCATATATTCCTATTAACAAATCCGCTCGTCATTTTGTTTTATCTTTAACATCCAAGTTGACTGAGAGAGCTGTGGATGTAGATAAATAACGATACAAAACATTTGCTGACACTGGGCTAGCAATTACTAGCTATAATGGCATAAATTCCTTCTAATTTTATTATATAATTTTAAACATAATTTTATATATAACTTTAATAATAATATATGACTATTATTCAAAATATGATGAAATGAAATTATAACGGTGTAAGAAGTCACATTGAGAATGTTAAAGTTCTTGCCGAAGATTTGTTTCTCCTTTGTTTGTCTGTCTTTAGGAAACTCATCTACTCCAATACCCTTCCCTTACACTAGGCAATGACAACCACCTAGGTTTTTCGCCTTTAAAAAAAAAAACAAAAAATCAACCCTTTCCTTACATTTAAAAGTTTATTCGGTATTTAGAATTTGGATTTATTCTTTCTTAACAATGGTTCCCAATACACTTAACACCTTCTAAAGGGCCACGGTGGCCGTGTTTGTTAAGACGTCAATGCTTTATCAATCGTCATGGCAACCATCAATGGAAAAGGTCCGGGTTCAATTCCCATTGACCCCGAATGATTTTCTAAATGGTTTCTTAACAGACATCGTTCTTCATTAGCCTTAAGTGCAAAACAGCAGGACGTTAAACACCAAAAAAAAAAAAAAAACTTCTAAAGGCAGTCGGACGTCAATAGACTTGTCCTTTTGTAATCCTTCGTTAGATTTACACAGCACCGACTACGCTTCTATCAAGATATCTCTGTGATTTTCCATTCTAGAAAGAATGTACGTGAATGGATTTTAAAGAAAGCCTTTATGGGGTGATTTGACCAATACGTTTGTATCATCAGGATAGCTCAATAAATGATACAGCAAATAATTTAACTCATTCAATCTGTTTAGCAGCGGTAAACAAAATTCCCAAACATTTTCATGGCCTTTGTGTTAACCCAGTTCTTTGATGGAATGGCAATTGTAAAATGGCTCTGCGCTTTCCTAGAAGTTTAATATAAAACCGACCAATTATTAAACAGCGAAAGAAAGCATCTTGGGGGAAGGCACCTTGATAAGGCATATGATATGGCTCAGCGAAGAATAAGTATTCAGAATTCTACAATCTTGGGGTAATCGTGCTAAAATTTGAGCATTTATGCAAAACTTCCTATACAACTGAAAATTTAGAGTGAGTCTTGGAGCTACTTTGTCAGATTGATTTTATTTATAGAATAGGCATGACTTTGCAATTAGTATGTTTCAATTAATAGCCTTGCTGCATTAGCACGGTCCCTTGTTCTCCATTTAGTTTGTAACTTACATCTTGAAAACATTATTTTATTTAGTCTAGAAAAACACATTGTGCATTTATCGGAAATTTCACATTTGCACATTCACACAAAAAATGTTATCCTTTTTTTGCATGCTTACCTTACTCTCGTGTCATTTTTCAGACATTATATTTATTATTCAAATAAATTCATTTAATATTTAAATTCTTAAAATAAATGTATTTGAAATTGTAGAATCCAAGTGGCAGAACCAGAATACAAAGCTGCTTTTGATGAAGAATTATTCGAATTATTTATGAAGAATATTCGTAGTTTTAAGGAACGAATAAGCAAGCGTTCAAAGGAAAAGATAGCAGAAGCAGAAGAGGAGGAAAGGCAAGCACGCTTAGGACCAGGTAGTCTTGATCCTTTGGAAGTTTTGGAATCATTGCCGGATGTGAGTTTTCTATATTAGTATTTGCAGTTATTGATTCAGAGCAATTTAATATAAAGTGTTTAATGATATACGGTTAAATAATTATTTTAAATATTTAGGATGTTTCTAAAGTATTTAACCCAAGTTTGGAAAGTGTTAAACTTTTGCAAAAAAAAAAGACATATCTGTGTTGTTTTTTGCTTGTCAATCTGTTTATAAAAAATATGAAACTTAAAAATGGATTGGATTACATATTAAATTCAGACTTTGTTTTTTTACTTTTTATTTATCAGTACACATAACGTTTTACTACTATAATATTTTAAGAAACAATATCTTATCCCAATTATTTGATATTTTATGAGGGTTGGCTGAGAGGCTAAAGGCATCTGCCCAGTCTGCTACATTAGAAATTTTCTAGGTTCGCTGGCAACTGGCTTTCAATTTACTTGTACAATACTCTGCTCCCTCTCTTCATTAGTCTAACTGATATGAAGTAAAAAGTGTTAGTCTAAGCAAAAAAGTGTTTGAATAAACTTATTATTTGTTTTTATTTCTCTTCTGCTAAAACTTGATGAGTTTTAAAATTGTAGAAAGTCTGAGGATTTTAGAGAAAGTAATGTATACAAATTAAGTGGATGTAATAAAATTGGTTAAAAAAGGATATAAGTTAAAGGGAAATACAAACAGAATGTAACCGATTGCCAAACTTAATTATTGATTTTATCGGGTAATATTACACACTAGTAATATTATATGACTAGTAAATAAATAGGTATTGCACGTAGATTTGTAGTCTTACTAAAATCTGCCCTTCTTTTTAAAATAATGTTTTAAGAAATGTTTGGCTTTTACAAATGCATTAAAGTAATACACCAGGGACTCTTATAATTTTTAATTTTCTTTGAGCTGAGTAAACTGAACACTATTTGCCCTTGGTATGATTTTTTAAATAAACAAATCAAACATATATTTTAACAATTTTAATATAACTTTAAAATTACTGTATTTAATACCACACTCAATTTTTAAATAACATTGATGTTAAAATTTGTTATTTTAATGTAAATTGCAAGATGTTTTTGGTGAATATTTAAGTAAATGTTTTTTTATTTTCAATCTGTTTACATTTACTGAGTATAAGTTTGTACAATAATTAACATTATCATACATAAAATCATATGTTAAAAGTTAAAACATTCTTTTAACTATACACTAAAAACACAATATTCTAAAAGTGTTCCGGAAATTATAATCATAATTACTTTCTTTCCTTAAATTTGTTTTAGTACACATTATACAACTTCTTTCAATTTCTTACTATAGTAAGATTTTGAAAATGTCTAATTAAACAAGTTTTCCACAATTAAGGCACACACAATGAAACCAAATCCTAACCACTACTTTCAACAGATAACAGCTGATGTTTGAGAACCATATTATAAACTATTCAGGATTAATTTGTAATTTTTTCAGTGATAGTAATGAAAATAATGAACTAACATGACATCTGTACACAAAATAACTAAACTTCTATTTGAAGATGAAGTCAAAACTAATTTTACAAAATTTATCCGTTAGCCGCAATTTGTCCCTGTGGTTAAGTTTGTGGACTTGTGACTAAAAATAAGAAGTAAATAATTAATATTTTTTTCCTACAGTCTTTGAAAGAGTGTTTTGAAAAACAAGATATTCCTCTTCTTCAAGAAACGATAACCAAATTTCCACTAGAAGAAGCTATGTACCATATGAAACGATGTATTGATTCTGGCCTGTGGGTACCAGGTGCAAAAACTAAGGAAATAGAAGGAGCGCAGGAAGAAATAGAAAAAGAAGCAAATTCAGAAGAAGCTGTATATGAAGATCCTTCTAAGGTTAAAAGTTTTGTGGACGTTGTTGATTAAATCTTGTAAATTTGTTATATTTTCTACTTTTATTCTGGCTTTATCTATATGAATTGTAAAGCAACAATGTGGTTAAATAGTTCTATAAACATTTAATCAAATCAAATTATATATAACATGTATTGAATATTTTAAATAATGACTAATCAAATCAAATTATATATAACATGTATTGAATATTTTAAATAATGAATGTATTAAAAATTAAATAAAAGTCAAAAGCTATAATGTTTTCACTATATATTCAACGATTCAGAAGACGTAATTAATAATAAAGTTATTTTGGGATGTGTTTTTATGTAAGTACTTTTTTATCATCAAAAAATGTT
>JAGFPH010015099.1:0-21965 GCA_018207615.1 Philaenus spumarius | reverse complement strand
GAAATCGTACGCGGACGTCTGTTGCGATGTGAATTGGCCGTCTGTCAGGTAACGTTATGTGACAGGAAGTGACCAGTGACGGCGGTGTGAAATGGCCTTTACAGTTAAACTTACGTAGGCCTACTATTTTAATAGCAAAATCTTAATAATGTTTTCTTTAGATATAACTAACATGCATCAAGACACAAGACTGTCCAGAAAAAAGAGTGCAAAAAATTGTTACAAGAGTGATTTATTTATTTTTCATAATATTACCATACACTGATTTAAATGTATCACTCTATTAAAACGTGCAGACATATCTTCAAAAGATAGGTGTAATTAGCGCCCATTTTTGTGGGTTTAGAATAACAAAATGTATTTGTATCTACGATTTTTTTTTAATTAAAAATCCTGGACCCACAATTTTATTTTTTATATTATATCAAAGTATTGGTAAAAAAAACGATCACATCTTTATGAATCACTCTGCATAGAAGAAATATTGTTGGTTTATTGTAGGTAATCTAGAAAACAATTACAATGACTTACATGAAATACCCAGGAGGAAGCCCTATGGCTTTTAACTGTCGCCTGCAATCTTCCAAACAGGATATCGGTTACTTTTATTCGCGCCTCGGGAAAGTGACAAAACCCACGTCGTCTCGAATTACCCACGGCCTTTACACAGTCCTATTGAAAGTAAAGTGAGAGCACTAATTATACAGGAGGCACTGTGCTGCCTGCCGATACGTCTTTGTGACAGGTCCGTATGCCGTGCTCCATTGGATCGGAACGCCCGTGACCCTTTCCCTCTTTGTTGTTTTATTCCGTTTGTCAGACATTCTGCTTTGGTGAACTCGGAATGCGAGTTTTTCAGGATAAGTGTATTCCGCTTTGATTTACCTCTTGTGATATTCGGCCCGTCAGTAGCGCAGTGGCATTAACGTATCTAGTGAAAAGGATATTTGGGTTGTTTTAATTTCACAGGACAAGTCAAAGGTTGCTTTATTTATAGCTGTTGTACCCGACTCAAGAACACAAAATGAGACATTAATTTTAAATTTCCGTCTAATTTGTCGTTTTTAGTGACATGCTATCTCTATAAACCCCTAACATGTGCTAGAATGAAGTCAGAATTATTTATTTCATTAAGTTAATCTTTTAAATTTTACATGGATAACAAGTTCTCGATTCCGAGATCAGCTCTCGGCAATTTATAGTTTGATCTGAAGCATTTAGTAGTTTTATATTTAAACTGTAAAAAAAAATTAAATCACCTGAATACGAACAAATTCAGTTAAGTTTACTACTTTTTCTTTTTAATACAATCCTGAATTGTCATATTGCATGTCACTATTACTACATACAAAATATGGTCAATGTGCAGCATTTTCTCTTTGTTGGCACAAAATCCAGTGGCGCATTCTGGTGTTAGATATGCTGTTACTTAGTTAAGTTTTACCAATGAATACAGAACTTATAAGAAGCACAACGCTTATGAAGAATAGTCAGCTCGTTTAGTTGCCGCCAAATTGAGCTTAGTGCGGCAGCCGTTAGGCAGCGCTGGCTGAAAATGTTCACCCGTCTGTGACTCATCAATCCTCCGCGCCAGGTGTGAGTGAGACAGAGAATGGCTGGCTCATTCTCTGTCTCACTCTCACTTGCCGTACGGAAGACAATAATGCTCTCGCTACCTGGAGGCTATCGCGCTAAGCTTGCCAGATTCAAATTAACATGGGCGTTGCGCTTCTTATAGGTTCTGTATTCATTGGTTTTTCTTTCCCAAATCATTGGTTGGTATTAGTATAGAGGATGATAATGTCTTATGAAGTTGTCGTTTATATATTTGTGTCACAATTTGACAAATAGGCCTAAATCACTTAAATTGCATTTTCCAAGTTAGAGAATTACAAATATTTTTCTTTCTTATAATAACATATCTATATACTCATATTATAAAGAGGTAAAGTTTGTTTGTTTGTATGTAGGGGGTAATCTCTGGCACTACTAAACCGATTGAATAAACAGTTTTACTAATAAAAAGCTACACTATCCCTGAGTAACATAGGCTATAATTCATTTCGATCAAAACCTTTTTTATTCCAATATTTGTAAATTTAGTCGGAAAAAATTCTTAGGTTAGGCCCAGAATGATAAATCAACACATGTATTTACATTTATTACCGTAGCAACCAATATATAACAGATAATATAGCTGTTAGCTCCAATATTTCCACTAACAGCTGATTTCAAAATTTGAAGCAATTATTGTTGTATTTCTAGCTTTTAGGTTAGGGTTTTTAAGTGTAGACCTGAGCCTTGCTGGTTCTTTTAACCATTATTATAACTGCTGTTATAAAATATAAGAAATAATTTAATTTGAACATTTGACATTATTTACCATCTTAGTTTTGAGGTTATTAGACTATTAATCCTACACTTTTATTATAAATAAAACATAACATATGTTTTTAGAAGGTTCCATTGGGGGTTGGAATGCGGAGCACGCAGGGGTCTCCCCTAGTATATTCATAATCTTATAGTCTATATAATATTAAGATCAAAGAACTAGACGTGTTCGAACCAGTCCCTTTAACCCCATTTATTATGTTCGTTATTAAAAATAACTTAACAAAACTTTGTATATATCTTGTGTCACATAACAGAAATGTTTTGACATATCTGAACCTTTATGATTTTTTTGGGGGGGGGGGGGGGGGGGGGAAACAATTTCAAATATAAAGGTAGCTATGTAATGCACCATTTAAAAGCTTATTAAAAGAGAAACACAATGAGGCAAACTAGAGCTTAGTATCTTGCTTCGCTTCATCGCAATGCATAAACAAAGTCCTGGAAAATGATATTGTCATCATAGCATCAAAACAAATTATTAATTTGTTATTATTAGGAATAAGTACTGTAGGTTGTATGTTATTTTCCAGAATTTTGACTGTCCATTACTTTGAAACGAAGTAAGATAGGCCTACTAGTTTGCGCTATTGTGTTTCTCTTTTAATAAGATTTTCAATGGTGTATTACATGACCTACCTTTATATTTGACATTGTTACCCCCCCTTGCCCCCCCCCAAACATAGAGGGTCAAATATGTCAAAAATGTTATCTTGTTATGCAACACAAGATGAATACAAAGTTTTGTTAACTTATTTTCAGTAACAAAAATAATGAGGGGGCTTAAAGGGACTTTATGAACACTCGGTATAACATTTTTAATGACCCTAAAAACATGTTCTGGGGCCATTATCGGTGTTCTTTGCACTCAAAATCTGAAGTCTCACCATAAGGGCCACTGCAATACGGTAGTACCTCATCTTTCCAATGAAAATTTGCCAACAGTCAAGGCCTGTCGGTAGGGGTAATTTTAGACCAAAAGTTCCAGTAATTTACAATACAACTGATTTTTTTTTATAAGTACATTAAAGTATGTAGATTAACATAAAAAAAAGTTTACCAGTCTATCGATTTCCCAAAGTCGAAAAAAAAAAATCGATTAACATCAAATTTGTTTGACGAAATAAATACATATGACCTTTTTTATTGAAAAAAACTTTCTCTACACGGTGGTATTTTTTATTTTTATTTATCTTCATCCCAGCTCGAAATATTAAGGAATATCGAAAACAAAATCTTAACCGATTTTTTTCGACTTTGGGAAATCGAGACTGGTAAACTTTTTTTATATTAATCTACATTCTTTAAGGTACTTATAAAAAAAAAATTTTCCGTATTGCAAATTACTGGTAGTTATAACCTACACCGACTGGGCTATAATGTAATGCTTAGTAGTTCTTTTTCTATTGTCTCTCTAATAAAGAAAGTACTAAGAACACAACTGATTTTCAAAAGCAAATATCAATCTTTTCTGCTCATGCGTAGACGGATATTTAATCAAACCTGTCCTTCTTTGGTCTCAGAAAACAAGTAATTAATCGCATAATATAAATCCAATAATTCGCGAAGACAAACAAGTCTTGACAAAGATCAGAAGAGATGGCAAGGGGATTACGGCAGCTTGATATGATTAAATGTTTTCCTTCCATCATCCTCCATTAGTCTGATCCTTTAAGCTTAAGCAGAAGGTATCTTTAGTGTATATAAAGCAATGCAAATAAAAGTTCTCAGTACAAGGCCTGTTAGCTAGATGTTTCTTCGTAATAAATAAGAAACCCTCTTAGGTGTTGATTCGAGAATTATACAGAAATGCAAGCAAGTGTAGGCAAAGTGTAATTAGAAAATCTGATGCTGCTCTTTCATCTAGTCATTATTGTCTTCGCTGTTCGCTCCAGTTAGCTTTTGTTACAAGCTCTGTTGATGTTTCTCCTTGAACCGTTTTTGTTCTTCGTTGTATTTCCATTTAACCTCACATGAGCACTATATCATTATTTTTAACCTCGTTGATTAGGTTTCCTTAACGAGGGTTGTGGTAGGAGTTGAAATGAAATGAAAATTATTTTATTCTTAGGATTTTTTTCACTACATTGTCTTACAGTCTAACAATACAAAATAATAATCCCTACATGGGCTTACGCCTGTGTGTAGGTAATGAGTTGGCTGCCTACTGAGTACATGCAACGCGATCGAAACTATCTCATGTCAGACTTAGTAATTTTATATAAATTTAACAAATAGAAAATGTAATGCGTAACGAAAACAAGTGATATTAATTGGATGCTATGGCAATGACAAATATAAAATACGAGTAACGAAAAAGTGTTACAAATTGGTTGCTATGGCTTGACTACATTCAAGAAATGCGTGTTTTGGTTCATCAATTTAAATTATGAAAAGATCGGTTACGTCCGGCGTAGTTCAGATATTGTCATCAAGCACTGAAGTACATTCAATAAACATAAAATGTTCGTTCCTCAGTCTAGGCCTAACCTAAAATTATTGTATGAATATTTAATTTATTTTACCTGCCTTAATGGCAACATATTACTTATGTTAATATTACTTAAAATTAATATAGAAATACTTAAAATAACTTTCTAGGCTTAACCTAACTAAAATTATTGTATGTATGTTGCCGTTAAGACAGGTAAAATAAATTAAACACACACACACACACACACAATAATTTTAGGTTAGGCCTGGACTGATGAAAGAACATTTTATGTTTATTGAATCTATTTACAATGAATGGACATTTAACTGTGTTTACCATCTTAGCTTTGATGTTATAATTAATTCCACACCTTTATTATAATAACATTAAACGTATGGAAATAGTATATATTTGTATAATAAAACAAACTAATAATAAACGGCAATTGAAAGATTAAAATTATGTGTATGTTGCCGTTAAGGCTGGTAAAAGAATTGAAGAAAATGCGTGATGTACTTCGTTCCTGACGGAGGTCCCACGACAGCACACATTTACTTTTTTTTATTTATATTTTTGTGTGGTCAATTAGTGTGATATGTCCGTTACACCCACAGTTTTGTTGTGTTGGTAAGTTCTATTTGAATAAGTTCTTCAAAATTCCGCCCTTTTCTCAACTTACCCAATTAACAAAATACCAAATTCGTTGTTTTCATTGTTTTACCATTACAATGTGATTCATTTGAACAGTACTAAATTTTGATTGTCTTCACAAAAACAGGAACGGCTGTAATGATTTTAGTTAAAACATTTTTAAATTTGACAATGTAATTATTAATACACTAGAGGACTCTGTAAATGCAAACAGACAAACGTATACTACGATATTTTCACGGAAATTACATTTGATTATGACAAAGGCATCTTGATCGGAAATATGTTGGTGGAGGTAGCAGTGACCTGACTGGTAGCAGTAGGGTCAGAGTTTTTGCGCGAATTACATACATTTTTGTGTATAACAGTAAGATTAGTATTTTTGTGTTGATATTTTTATTTTATGATTGTGTATGTAAATTATATTAATTAAAAATTGTCGAGAGCAAGCTATTATCTACACTGTATAGTTTTCTACAGATGATTAACAAATATGTTTATTGATCTTCCGTTAGTTTTTTAAACTACGTTATCATTGTAGTCCATTTGAGTTTTACATAAATACTGTAATAAAATTGCGTGAACATCCCAAGCCATCCAGGTAACTAGGTATATTCTGCCAGCTTGGAAATATGCCAAACTGTTTTCTTTAATTCCGCTCTCCCAACCTCTCACCACAAATATAAATATACAAATTCTTGAAAAAAGAAGAAGAAAATAGAAATGCTTTATATGTTAAAGTATGTATATGATAACAATAACTATAACAGTATGTACAAAATAAATTGTTATGACATTAATAGTTACAGAGAAAATGAACATTAAAACTGAATAAATTAATATGAGTATATTAGTTACTGCCCCCCAAACTAAGTTACTGCCTCGCCAACTTCGTCTCTGGCTACCTCGTCTAATAAGAGCCTTACTCGCTGAGGAATACTATAAAATTAATATATATGATAATTTTGAATGTGTGAGAGAAAGCTGTGTTAATCACATACATTGCCCATTTGCATTTCAGTACGTTTACACCTAGTTTCCGCCTTAATGAAGTTGCCCTATATTTGCTAGTGGAAGAGTGAAACGCACACAAACTCAATGCTAGTACTGTACAGCACTGCCACTTGGGGAGCTGCGATCAACTCAGAAATATTTTTTCTATCCTGCCGAGCCCTAGTATTACAAATGAAGCAAGTTTATCGTGTTTTATTTGCACATTAAAAACAAATTCATAAATCAATCGTCTATCTTTAAAAGAAACTAATATAACTCTTAAACAATTAATAGCAAACACTATACGTCATAATAATCCAATAACTATCCAAACAAGTAGAAACCCACAATTGCCGTAAAACTAGTTTACGGTTGTCAATATGCAAATTAGATTAGAGCATTTCCGAATAAATAATGCACCTCATCAGCTGTTTAAACTGCAGCCAATTGTTGATCTAATGTACTCTATACAAATTACAGTAACATTGTAAAACGTTTAGCGTAATCAAACATTTCCCTGGGGAAATATCATGTAGGTGTAATATTGCATATTAGTGTTCGACGACGATTTCTCAACTTTAACAATTTATTTTACTTTTAAAGATTTTATTTTAAACCCCTCTTGAAAATGCTCGTGAGAGGAGGAAAATACAAGGACAGAATGTGTCAAGAAATGTGCACTTGAAATGCCAAGGGAGGAAAACGAATTTTCCTAGCGAAGAAAATAATGAATTACTGGAGTTGAAAATACTCTCTAAATATATTTTAGTGATTTCGCGAATTGATTAACGATGTATGACTATTTTCTTCGTGAAATTTTCTAATATAAGTAGATTTTGATGACAGGATTGGAAGTAAGCAGCGAATTCGCCTTGTAGCTGATATATAAGCGTATCTGAATCGTAAGCTTTAAGTTCACCGTTTGAAGAAATGTCAAAACCGTAGATGTTTATCTAATAGGAAAATAATTTAGTCCAGTCAGTGAAAGCTTGTTGACAATGTATTAGAGATAAAGAAGGCATACCTACTGTTTTTCAATTGAACTGTACATGTTCAGGGTGCAGGCACAAGTATTTTTCTCTTTCCCTACAGGGCAAGCAAACGTAGAGTGCCATATTGACTAACCTTTAGGCAGTACGTTGCAGTTGTAGGGCAGTCTGGATTGTTAAGTGTAAATAATTAGAGATTTTTGGTTCGGATGGCTAAAGGTGAAAAAATTGTGACAAAAACTAAATCAAATCACGTACGATAAAAATTTAAAAGATATGTTGGAAGAGATGGCTTGCAAGAAGATCTGCATGTTGTGGGTGTAAAAACTGTCAGACGATTGAGAAGGATTACCTAGAATAGAAGAGAATATGGGCAGAATTTGAAAAAAAAACAAAGACCTAACTTATATAAGAGAGCGAAAGTTCGGAAATCCTAGGTGAGAGAGTGCGAGAAGAGATGGGAGTAACTGAAAATTAAGAACGATTACCTGGGACAAAATACAAAAGGCGGAGAAAGTAGGGAGAAAAGGGGCAATTGCCAGAAAATTGTGGTTGGTCAAGTATGATAGAAGGTAATGAGTAAGCCCTTGGGAAAAATCTAAGGCCACGAATTGTGATAGTTGCTAAGACTCTGGGCAAGAGAACTTGGAGGAAGGCCTAAGAGTGGTTGGTGTCAGAACATTCAAAAGGACCCGAGAAGTTATAGTGTAAAACTATAACAACACACAATCGTACTTCTTTAACACGTTCACTGCTAAGGACGCACATGTGAGCTTGACACTGAACACTATGAGACGCGGCCGACGCACAGTGCATTGCACGGCAACCCCCGTATTGGGGATACTTTCAATACACAATGCATTGCGTGCTTCGCACGCCAACCTTCGTATTGGGCGAATTTTCAATACACCGAGCATTGAGTGTTTCGCACGCCAACCTCCGTATTAGGAGTATTTTCAATATATAATGCATAGCGTGCTTCGCACGCCAACCCCATTTATTGGGAATACTTTCAATATACAGTGCATTGCGTGCTTCGCACGCCAACCTTCTTATTGGTAGAATTTTCAATACACCGAGCATTGCGTGTTTCGCACGCCAACCTCCGTATTGGGAGAATTTTCAATACGAAATGTAAAGCGTGTTTCGCACGCCAACCTCCGTATTGGGGGAATTTTCAATATACAATGCATAGCGTGCTTCGCACGCCAACCTCCGTATTGGGAGATTTTTCAATACAAAATGTAAAGCGTGCTTCGCACGTCAACCCCCGAATTGGTAGTATTTTCAATACACAATGCATAGCGTGCTTTGCTCGCCAACCCCCGTATTGGGAGTATTTTCAATATACAATGCATTGCGTGTTTCGCACGCCAACCTCCGTATTGGAATAATTTTCAATACACACAGTATTGCGTGCTTCGCACGCCAACCTCCGTATTGGGAGTATTTTCAATACACAATGCATAGCGTGCTTCTCACGCCAATTTTAAGCCTTTGTGCGTCCGCTTTAAAATATTAGTGATTATTATGTAGAAAGAGTCAAAAATAAATAATTAAGTAATTTCTACTCATTTAGGCTATAAATATAAAAAATAAAAGGTCAGCTCCTGGCATAAGAATTACAAAATTTGCGTAGCAGAGAAAGTGTTAAACAGAAAAGGAAAGCTTATCGACTAGCACTAACTATTAAAAAAAACAAGCTTTAACAAAATATGTTTTATTGTTTTTAGTGTGGTACGGTACAAAAAATAATTTTTAATGCAACTTTCCAGGTACCAATATTGTTTTAAGAATCGTTTTTAAAACTAGTTCCGGGCATTTTCTAAAAAATATTGGTACTTTTCATGAAATGTTTTTCACATTACAACGTATAATCGCGTGCTAACGTAGCGAGCGCAAATTTGTTTTTATTTGGCCCCACGCTGCGACGTCAATTATACAACGAATCTCCTGTTCGAGACTTCTTTTGTTGTATAATAAGTTACAACACCTACTGGAAGCCTTTAGCCAAACTTTTATCTTTAGCTTAGGTGATGCAACTGGGTGTCTGATACCTATTTCTATAAGTATTTCGACTGACTCTAACACTTTAAAATAGCTTCCAGAAATTAATAAGTTTACTAGCTCTGAATTTAATTTACGAGAACTCTTGATTATTTTTGATCTCAGGGAAGTGAGAACAGTGGAACAGCCCTTATAACTTACCTTATTTGTGCTTTGATTATTTCTACAGCTAAACACATTTATTTGACTATTTCTAATAAAGGAAAATCTCATGAATGGATAACGATATAACAGGTAATTGATTACTCTCAGTATTTCAGTATAAAAATTAATAATTAATTTATTCAAAATTCAAAATCAAAACCTTTTCAAAATTAAACATAAACAACTCGCTTTTCTCACCATCTGCTTGTACATATAATTTCTATTCAATATTAATGTCAAACCTATAATTCTAATTTCTAATAGGCTTGGCAGACAGTCTAATTTTATAATCAATTTAATTTTAATTTATTTGAATTTAATTTATTTACATTTAACTTTAGGGAATATCGAATTTACATTTATTTAATTTATGATTTGAATTTAATTTGAAACTAACCTATCTCAACCAGTACTTTAAATATTTTTATTGAATTTACTCAGGCAATTAATTAAAATGGGGGACAACGTATTCTCGTTTACACAGACCTTAATTCAGCGTTTTTCACCTCCGGTTTTCCGTGATGGATGCCGCTATGTTGATGGGCTGGTGTTGTAGCTGCTAGGATGCTGTGTCTGGTAGCCTGGATTTTCTGATTTAAAGTTGTTGGGTTGTTATGATGGCTACAGATGTACTTGAAGAGCAGATCTGGTAGAATCTAGTAGAGTTACAGTTGATCCTATTTCTTCCTTGGTTCGTGAGAAGTGAAGTTCCGTTTAGAAGATCATGTCCTGAAGGATTGCCTATGTCGTCTCAGTATCGCCAAATAGAGTTATTTTTGCATTAACTCATTTGGATAGGCCGTATAGTTACTCCTGAAGAACTACTTCTGACTTGTAGTTTATATTTAAAAGTTATTTAAGTTTAACGAAGAAAAAATATTTGCTGCAGAGTGACGTGAAGTCTACATTCGTAACAAAATTTGAATCTAGAGTGAGTCTTAGAGCGAGTCCGAGAGAGTCAGCGATTCCGAGAGAGTAAGCCCGTGGATTTTTCGCGTTCAATCAATTATACACTTCGTGACGTCATTTCTTACATGCCCTTTCTATCATTTTTTCACTAAGCCAATTTTTCTTTTGTACAAACTTTTTTGGTCTTGAAATGTGTCTAAATTCGCCCTGGTTAATTTTATATAATTTTCTTCTTTTCTTTTCTTTCCATTTTCCTGGAAAACACCAATTCCCCTGGTTAATTTGGTTGTTAGTTGACGCCCCTTTCTGTAACCACTGCTTCATCCCTTCCATTTTGACCATTGAACATTACATGTTTTTCATTTTCCGCTGTATCTTTTTTTCCTTTTCATTTTTCCTTAATTTTCCCTTTTCACATTTTCCAGATTGTTTTTGGCTATCCGTACGTTTTTGAATCGTGTCTGTACTGTGATTTTTACGTGTGCGCGGCACGTTTACACTTTTCTGCGTCTTCCGCGACTGTCTTTCGCGTTCAATGTCTTTTTTGTTTGTTTACGCCGATTGTCTTTAACACCTGTACAGTTTTAACACTTTTCACCATTTTTACTTATTTTTTCTCTTCTGGGACTACAATCGCAAAAAAGTTCTTTGGGGGTTTTTTATTTACTACGCGAAAAATATTTAAGTTACTGGTTTCCTACCGATACAATGTTAATCTAACCCTAAATCTCTTTACTTTATTATTATTTAAAATTCAAAAATTCAACTTTTACTACTTTAAAAGGCGTGAAAACTCTCACCATTTTATCTTAATTTAATTTTACTTTTTGTTCCCTTTTTTACACAGAACTATTCATTCTCTAATAACTCTTGTGAGTGAAAACCTTTGATTTTAATTATTTCTCCCTTTTTAGGGTGTGTGAAATTTGACACTTAAGCTAACTTTTTTATTTTCAATAATTCGACTTTTTCTTATATAACCTTTTATTTTCGTCTACTTATGTAGATTCCAAAAATGTCTGACTTTTTCAGTTTCGAGTTAAATTGAACTTTTCCCTTAACTTTAACCCCTGTTTACTTTGGTAGTGTTACCTTTTATGATTTGAAATTCACACGGCCGTAACTCACGCGTTTAGCGCTACGTATTAAACCATGAAAACCACAAATGCATAAAATTCCTGGATTCCTTTATTCCCCCAAAACTCAGCTACTTTCAGGCTAAGTCAGATTTCCTTTCTTGACGTGTCCTAGATCAAGGTTCATCTTGGGAGATAAGCCTTGCTCTGATTTAACTTGTATTTTAGACTAACAATTGACACTCACTGAAGTCCGGCCTTGAAAACATCGAATTTTATAATTTAATATAAAAACCGATTTTTCCCGCCTTACAACGGCTAATATCCGTTGTAACATATTAGTTGATAGTATAGCCCTCATGTTGTACTATAGTTGTATAGTCCTGTTGTAAGTAACAGGATTAGCCCATGAGTGTACTTTTTTCATAAAAATGAAAAACTCACGATGGGTGAAGCGAAGCAGTGAAGGTATAGTGCAGAAAGAGAGGTAAATATTTGAAGGCAAAATCTGTACAAGTATAAAACCATAAAACCATTTAAATGTCAAAACCGAGATTGTTGGACCGTTATTGTCCTAATCAAAAGTGTACTGCAATCGGTTTAAATCGGTGCTTCCAGAATAATCGATCGGCACACATCGACTTTCCAAGAACGTACGCATCGAACTGAGAACACCATTTTTGAAATTGGTCAATAAAAGCTGATTGTTTGACCCGCATTACCCGTTAAGCTTTACCGGGTACAACGTTATGTATTGGAAAACTTGTATAATATTAAAAGCAATATACATACTGGGAGAGGTGCCGTCATAAATCTACTGTTATAGTTTGAAATTACGATTACTTAAGTTGTTAAATTAATGAGAAGGGATATTTTATTGTCGATAAATACGTTTTAACTACTAATGTAAAGTATACACAAAATATAATTATAGTCAATAATATTATGTACACAATAATTGCACACAACAAAAATATGCAAACAAAATATAAGTGTTTAACATGAGGAATTTCAACATATAGACAAATATTAAGAACTTACAGTATAAATTTGTTGGACTGTGTACGAAAGTAGAAATTGTTGGACTCTGGAGAATATAATAATTCGACCACGCAGCTGAACCGTTGACGTGAGTTGAGCAAATTTCCAAAATTAAGTTTATGGGCCTATGTTTTATGTTTTTAACCAACAATTTGGGAAATATGTCTATTCACGACGGTGCTAAATAGTTGCAATATGGTTCGCACACCATTCCGCATATTGGGAGTATCTTCAATACACAAAGCATTGCGTGCTTCGCACGCCAACCCCACGGTAGAGTCCACCACATGGCTTTGAACCGGGTACGTCTATAGTATTTTACGTTTTGTTCGATTTTGGGGGAACCAAGCGAGCTATCAGGTCGCGTAAAAAAACAAAATGTACAGAATGACATCCTACATTTATATTTGTAGAAAAAACTCAAAAACAAATTCATTCTCGTAGGAAAAACCTCAAACAATTTTTACTTCCGGTCAAAAAACGTGCTTCTGATTTTTTTTGGCTAACGAACTCTTTCGAGCGACGTAGATAACCAACATGTGTACTAAATTTGAACCAAATTGGACTTAAAATGCGGCCGCTAGAGTGCGAACACAAACACACAAAAATATATATGATTTTTAATGACAACCCAAAACGTGCTCATTTGCTATTACTGACCTTGGGTCTTACCATAAGGGCCACTGCAATAGCTCATTTTTCCTATGGAAATTCGCTAATAAAGTATTTTTTTGAATTAAAAATACCAGTAATATAATAGCTAGATGAGTAATACACACATCTAAATTGAAACTTGAAGAGTAGTATATTACTAGAGAGAAATACTAAGTGTCAATAATGAACAAACAAGAAAAAATACCAAAAAAGTTACGAGAACAAGAAAGTTTCGCAGTTAGGATATGGTTAATTTTTTTTAAAGTGAACAAGAAATCATAATAAATAGTAGTTTTCAACTGAGATGGAAGGTTTTTTACCAATAAGCGTAGATGAAGAGTTGCTGAGAAATTCCCCATCAGCTATAGCGATATAAAGGGTAGTGAAAAAGTCTGAGAAAGGTTTAATATTTCGTATATAAGGAAAATTTGAAGGTACGAGGGTCATTCAATAAGTAACGAGACAAATTATTTTTGCACAAAAACGGTTTATTGAATCAGTACAAAACTTTGGTTACTTTTCAACATATTCCCCAGCAACACTTATACACTTGTCCCATCTTTCTGCTAATTTGTAAATGCCCTTGGCATAAAATTCTTTAGGTTGATCTCGAAGCCACTTTTGCACCTGATTTTTTACCTCTTCGTTGGATTGAAAATGTATCCCTCGTAGACCATCTTTAAGGGGTCCAAAAAGATGGAAGTCTGATGGAGCGAGGTCGGGGCTGTAGGGGGGATGTGGAAGGATCTCCCTTCCCAGTTTCTGAAGTTTTTCTTTCGTCAGCTGTGCCGTATGGGACGGGCGTGTCATGAAGCAAAATCACGCCTTCAATTAAGAGCCCACGGCGCGGCGTTTCGTTCGAATTGCAGGTCTTATCTTGTTTTCCAGCATGTCACTGTAGTATTGGCTGTTGATTGTTCTTTGGCCTTCAAGAAAATCACAATAAATTGGCCCCTGAAAATCCCAGAATACTATAAGCATGACTTTACCGGCAGATGGCTGGGTCTTGAATTTTTTTTTGAATAGGAGAAGTCGTATGCTTCCACTCAAGGCTCTGTCGTTTTGACTCTGGCTCATAGTGGTGGATCCATGTTTCATCACACGTTACAATTCTTTTGAAAAAACCTTCTCCTTCAGTCGAATATCGATTTTTCAACTGTTGACTGATTTGAAGCCGGGTTTCTTTGTGAGCGTCCGTGAGTTGTCTGGGCACCCATCTAGCACAGGTTTTCTTGTACTGCAGCTTGTTATGAATAATGTTATGGACAGTTCCAACACTCGCGTATACTTTTTCACTTATCAGTTCAACAGTGATACGCCTATTATGCCGAATTAACGCGTCAACCCGAGATTCGAGAGAGGAAGTCCCAACTTCGATCAGTCGTCCACTGCGTTGCTCGTCAGAAACTTTTGTACGGCCACTTTTAAACTGTTCTACCCATTTGTAAACGTTCGAACGATTCAAACAATTGTCTCCGTACACTTTTAACATTCTTTTGTGGATGTCACTACCTTTCTCACCTTCCGCGACTAAAAATCTGATCACGGCACGTTGTTCTTCCACGGTGCAATTCTCGAGCGGATTTGCCATCGTTAACAGAGTAAATTTGAGGTTATGTTTACAAAATATGATTGAACAGCTGATCAACTGTCATCGCAAGGTTGCCAACTTTATGTCCTGAAAGTTTTGTACTGATTCAATAAACCGTTTTTGAGCAATAATAATTTGTCTCGTTACTTATTGAATACCCCTCGTAGATGTGATTGAGGAACATGTAAAATAAACTATTTTATTAATATTGGATCCACCGTTTAAATTTAACTTTTTTAAAATAGGAAAGTAGCAACGTGATACATGATTTCAATGAAGAATTTTAAGAAAAAATCAATGATGAAAATTGCACATCCATATCCCAAACCGTTCTGGAGATATTTGCAATTATTTACATTGAATCATATTTTTTTTTAAAGGCGAAAAACCTGGGTGGTTATCATCGCCTGGATAACGAAGAGCATTCGCATACTGCTCATACGATCACACAAAGGTATAAAATTAAACTTTTAATTTACACACACTACAGACACTACACGATAAAATAACAACAATAATTACACAATAACAACTTGTCACATGGCTGGAGATATCACTTTGTAAAAACGAAATAAAGTGCATTGAACGTCTTACCTAACAAATTTTAATGTTATACAAAATTAAACATTATCAAACAAGAAAGCCATAAGGTATTAATTTAATGTACATAAATTTTAATAAAAATGAACAATAATAATAATGATGATATGATTATTAAATTAATCATATTTAAATTATATGATTCAATGTAAATATCTTCAGAACGGTTTGAGGTATGGATGTACGGTTTTCACCATTGATAATAATGTATCACATGACCACTTTCTTATTTAAGAAAAGGTTACAATCAAAATGGCGGGTCCAAGATGGCGGACCAAATTTTTGACATCTTAATAAAATAGTACTTTTACAAAGAGTAGGATCCTCAATCACATCTACTTTCAAATTTTCCTTATATACGAAATATTAAGCCGTACTCAGACTTTTCATCCACCCTGTACGTAGAACGAAGCAGAAGATAGTCTAAATGATGGAGCGGACGGCGTGACCGAGACATAATTATTGTAGCATTGAAGGTAATAAAGCCTCTGGGAAAGATAACATCACTGTAAAATTGACTAATACGGTAGGGAAAGATTTAACAAGATAGATTGGGATCGATTGGAAACACAACATAATGGCTCAAGAATAAAATATCGACTGTATCAGTTCAGTTGAGTACACGAAAGAAAAGCGTTGGTTCGAATAAAACGTCAAAACTCGTCGTTGAAAAGTTACTGTAAGCCTCAAACTGCAGCCTAATAACTTAGTAATCTGTTTTTTAACAAATACATTTAAACAGAAAGTCGGATATACAGAAAAATATATTTTATAGTAGCCCGTGCATCACTGAGGATGGCGACATTGTAGTTGAAACGCGTTTGAGGTTAACAAACGTATTTGTTGTGAGATTTAGTGTTCAGGTTTTATTTTATCTAGAAAAGTATATTTGACTTTTTAGGATTTTAATTTAAAGATACCGATTTTAACTCGAATTCCGTAAGTTTTTCCAAACTTAAGTGTTAAATTCGATGGTCGCCGGCTCAACCTTTTATTAGTTCAGAGAGCATTCCATTTGGCAACGTAGCATTGCTCAGATTGACTCTCGCAAGGGGAATTCCCGGCAGGACTTCTGTGGCTTTTATTATGTTATTATAGCGTAAGTGCATCACTTCCACGATCTCTGACCGAAACATACTATCAAAGATGAATATGACTAATCTTCCGATGGGAGAATCTAACTAATAACAATGCCCGTAAAATCAACAAACTATCCACAATTAAATTCAACCGAAATCATCGATTGCAATTAATTACACGGTGGCTTTTATCAGCTGCGGTGTAATAAAACTAGAACCGATAAAACCGACTTTAAATGCTAATGAAGTGCTAACAAGACTAGTAATTACCGTCACTTCATTAATAAACAATGGAGTAGTACACGCTACTGCCATTAACAGCTGGGACAATTAGGTATCGGCTCAATCAAACAGCTGACATATTGTCAAGAGTTTAATTAGTAGCGACAAAGCTGATTACACCTGATCACAAGTTATGTGGAATTAAGTAGTTACCGTTGAAATGGAAATTATGATTTCAAAGGTAAACGTAATCTCTGCATAGCGGTGTTTGGCTATTAGACTAACGTATTCTGGGAGAAATGAAGGGGGAAATAGTTTAAGTTTTACTTTACTGCAAGGACGATTTATTTAGTACGATTACGTAGTGTAAAAACATGTCTGTCCGTGTGTTACAGCTTCGGAGCTCGTTTTGCGATGTAGATGATTTTAGTGAATCCATAAAGAAACGCACTAAAGAAGTCCGTTCAGTTTAAACCACAGAACTCTATTAATACACCTAGAATGCTAGCGCAATGGAGTTTTGGAAGCGAAAACGGTCCTTCCCCCTTCAACTTCATCAACTGTGCGAGTTCTGCCGCAACATATTTTAATGCGCGCACTCATTAACACGATCCTCCATCGCGCAGGGATCATCCGATTTTAATTCAACTTATTTCTTATCTGTACCTTGTTCACCGAGAGTTTAAAGTGAAGCACCACCTTACAACGGCTGACGTTAGGGATTTGGGCCAATGAGGAAAACGAACATCACGTGTGGGACGGGCGACTCTGCGTATGATTCACAGTTGTTCTTAGTAAACAAACTTTGTCTTCACTAGCCCACCCTAACGTTTACGTTCGTCTCTGCTGTAGGTCCGCGTGTGACTCAGTCTGCCCGGCCCATAAATATTGTAGGAGGAGGTGCTTCACTTTAAACTCTCGGTGAACAAGGTATAGAAGAATTGAGGATTCCAACGGAGTAAAAAACTTAGAGATCAATCTGATAACAGATTTATAAAAATACAAAATATAATCAGCCAAACAAATCGAAACATGAAAAAGTTACTAAGAGTAAATTTTTTTATTTTTGGAGTAGAAACAAACTTCAAGTGAGAAAAATGTTGGAAATGAGTTGATTAAAAACTTTTATTTAAAACCTTTTTTTTATAACATTTTTTTAGGTTTTCTCACATTTAAAGGTTAAACGGGAGCTTTCGATATCGCCACCGCCGCCGTCGCGTAAAGTTGCGATATTCTTCATTTTGTAAACAGTGCTATAAATTACTTTGTTCGCATCCGATCACCTCTCCTGGGGACGATCGACTTGAGTTACAATTAGTAAAAAGATTGTTATTTGTTTTTAAATACAATGCCATGATTTAGTCCGGACTTAATCCTTAGATCAAAATAAAGCATCAATGGACTCAAGGCAGAAATTAAATAAGTTAATTTTATTTAATAACACGTAAGGTGCCTATGAACAACTGTTTAGTCTTATATTATAATGAAATGTAATTTAAAATTGCGTTTTAAATTCATTTTGAATATTAACCTCTTCATGAAATTTTACATGCTATATGTTGGTTCCAATTGTGATTTAGTTTATTAATTAAAAACAGCGGCAATGAAACAAATATCTATTTCCAAAATAAATGCAAGAGTAGCTACCATAGACCACTTTCTGCCTGTAAAATAATAATAACTCATAGTTCAACTTGTTAATAGAATCAAATTCGTGCTATAAAGCGTCTCGTCAGTTCACTGAAGTTGTAAAGACTGAGCGCTGGAAATCTTCTCTACAGAACAAATAAATCATTTTATAAAAAATGTTTGGGATAAAAATTGTGGATCAACTAAAAAATATTCTTTTTAACTAAAAAAACAAACAAAAAATGTACGCTTAGTGACTTTTCCGTGTCACACTTTTAAAACACTAAATATTTTCCATTACTTTAAATGAAATAAATGTTCAAACTACAAGAAGATTATACTGTCAGATTCCGCAGTTCATGTAGATGAATAATATATAGGTATACATTTTATTTTAATTGCATGAATCTGGCGAGGCGCAAAAGCGTGTAAACGACAGGGCGCACATTGCTGAAATCCACAAAGCGGCCATGAGTGACTACCAAGGGGTGGGGGTAAAGGCCGTTTTCTTGAACACAGCCCGAGCGTTTCAGGTGTGTTAATAGAGTTCTATGAAGCGATGCGTCTACAAGTTACAGGTTTTCTTATTTTCTATGCTAGAAGCTGATCTTTGTGTGATTTAGAAGTGATTTGTGTAATGTGTCCATCGTTTTAAATATTCGTCTTCGACAATGACAGAGTTGTGTCGAAACTAGTCAGACCGAGCAGCAGTAGAGGGGAAATCAACAGGACCATTTTAAGGTTGGTAAATTAATTTAAAAATTGTAAAAAAAATGTTCTTTGTAAAAAGGGCGGGTACGAATACGGCCTCAAACCCTGACAACTAGAAAGGGTTTTAATGGGGCAAGAAACGTTGGGTATGAATGTTGGCTCGTACCATTGACATATAGGTAGTTCATCCAAGGATCCGGTGAAATACGTCCATAAAAAATAATCGAAGAAATCGTTATTAACTTAAGAAGAAATATTTCTGAGCTGATCGCAGCTCTCCAAGTGGCAGAGATGTACACTACTAACATTGAGTTTGTGAGCGTTTCATTCTTCCGCTAGCACTAGCAAATATAGTGTAGCTTCATAAAGGCAGAAAAAGACGTAACCCTGTCTGTAAACGAACTAAAATGCGCATGCGTGACAATGTATGTGAGTGGTTGGGTCCACATCAACATTATATTTCACGCGAAGCGTAGGTACGCTTCGAGAATCTACTCTAAAAACTTGTAACGAATTCACAAAGTCTTGCTTTCTACAGAGGCTGAATTCATGTTAGTCCGTAAACAACATTGTCTTGAGAAAAATATAGAGAGAGACGAAGCGAGGAGTTTGGGTTTGACAGTCTTTATCAAACTCAACTTAACAAGTGCATTTGAGAAGAGCAACCACGAACATCGCACTAGGACTCCAGCCTCCAGCGAGTAACGCCAGATTAATATACTATGACGGTGGATTGGGAACAAAGCCGTAGGGAAAACATTTAATCGTACCAAGTTGACTTAAGCCTTCGATTCTTGATTGTATCGTCTTGATTGTTTGCGTTCGATATATTTGTTCGTCTTGTTACTATTTGTTATTTCATTGCGAGGGGAATAAAGTTCAGTATTTTATTTTAGGTTTGTGGAAACAATATTATTCATCAAGATATAACAGGACAGTTTTGGTTGCTATGTTTGTATTTGCATGTTTTGTTTACATAAACCAAACAGTTTTTCCGAGATATTCAGAATTTTAAATGGTGGAAACTCACGACCAGAATATGATGTTCTTCAGATGTTGAAAGCGTAAACACTTTGCGCGATGAGTGCGCAATAACATTCAAATAAATTAATTCAACTCGCTGAGCTGAGACTACCTTGAGCAGGTTGGCCAATGCTATTGCATTAATGAGACACTTAGAACGCATTAATGAACGATATTAGAATATTACTTGTAATCACTTATGTTTTTTAAGTAGCAGTCTTAATTTTTATTTATCTAAATTTTGTTGAAATTGCAAATGCATTATTTGTAGATAACAAATGTCGTGCCGACGATGTCCTGTTTCCAAGTAATTCAAGCAAACATCTTTAAAATAAAATAAACAAAGTCACATTTGTAACTAAAATTTAAAAGTTCTTGCTCAAATTTTCCCATACAAAAGTTTATCAATATTCCCTGAAATGCTCGTAAGACTGCAGACATCCGTATGAAAATAGTTCGTTCTGGTATTGCACAGTTGATAGCCCATAGCAATCAAAGGTGTGTTTAGTTTCATGCTTCTGCTTTTATCGGAATTTCCTCAATACAGCTTAATAATCATGGTTAGCGTTTTGACCTTTGAACGCTGGTGTAGGTCTTCCAGATCTAAAAAAATATGTCTAACTCAAACGTGTTTTGTTTAGATGAAAGCCAGTCCTGTATGGTTTTATTTCTTTCGACTTGATTCTTCTTTAAATGGACAACTACTTTCAATATGGTATTTTTTGCTATTGATGATGTTTCTGGCTGTTTTCTGTTCCCGGGTAGAGGTCTGTTGAGAAGGAGGAGGGATCGGCGAAGGTTTTGATGTTGACTTTTAATTGATGTAACCTGAGCATTAGAAAGCTTGGGAGATAATACGACAGAGACACCCCTTGCAGTAAAATGTTGTATTGCTACTTCGCTTGTAGTCTCCTTTTGTTGAAAGATGGTCGTTAGCGAGTCTTGCGGCAGTATGAAGGAGATGAAAAGGAAAACCCCATTCAAAAATTAACTCATCGTTGATGGATAATTGCACCGAGTAAAATTTATTTTATGCCTGATGAATGCATTTATGTCGACTATAATTGATCTTGCTTTAGTTTGTGTAATCCTTTACTCTTTCCAACAAAAAAAAAAAGATGCCATAAAAAGGATTATTTCAGTTTCGGATCGCCATTTTGAAACGCTTTGCTATGAGTAAACTTAAACACAAAAATATTGAGTTTGAGATCCCTTTAGTTTGACATACCACAAGATCTAAATTTCTATTATCAATTTTGACATATGAACATTTTCACTTGCCGAAATTATAAATCTTTTTAAGTTTGAAAAACATGTTGACAAGGGCCAGTATTGTAAACATGTAACCAGGATTCACAGTGGAATAATGCACTAGTGCCCAAGCACAACCTCCAGCCTCTGCCCAGTCCACCAACCACCTACACCCTCCACCACTGGCAGTCTCGTGCGCATATAGTTTTTCATGTCTTAAAAATGCATCTATAACTTCTTTTCAAAATGATCGCTTTAAACCATTAGAATGTTGTATCACTTCACCTATGTTTAAATTTGAAATTTCTTCAACATCTCCCTCCCAAATTAGCTTTTTGTGTCGCTGCATTATGAGGAAAAAAACAAAGAAAGCTGTCGCAGGACTGCCGACAGAAGTGAAAATTGTAATGAATATAAATCGTTGGTCATATTGGTTTAGTCTGAAATTTTATTATTTTAACACTACCAAGTAAACTATTTTAACACAACTTACAAAATGAGGAAGCACAA
>JAGFPH010015098.1:0-21966 GCA_018207615.1 Philaenus spumarius | reverse complement strand
CTCAATATACTCACAAAATTTCATGAGAATCGGTCAAGCCGTTTCGGAGGAGTACGGGAACGAACATTGTGACACGATAATTTTATATATAAGATATTGAGGGGCCAAAAATGGAAGAGAGAGAAAGAAAAAGAAAGTAGGCGTACCATCCTAGTACATGCATACGAAAATGAATTACCTACTTCTTGTTAATAATAAAATTGACAAAATACTGATATATTTGAAACTACAGTAAACAGCCATGAAATAACAGTAAAATTATGACGAAAATACAACAAATTATGTATACTTAAATTTTACATTGAGGGCTAAAAAAAATTGCACATGTGGTAGGGCGCTGAGCAGCAAGTTGGCCACACTTCGGATGAAGCGTTGTTCGCGACTCTAGGATGGCTCCTGCATGCCATGTGGTGTCTTATGATGTAATTAGAGAATACCTGTGCGTTCCGTTGCACTGCGAATTGTCTTTGTCAATGTAGGATTGTTTTTAGTGAAAAGGCGAGCAAAATGCTACCCAGCGCCCACCCGAAGGTTAAGATGAACTTTTTAGTTTATTTGTGAAAAGAGACCAAGCAACAATGAATTGAGTTGATGTGATCATCGTGTTATTAGTTTTATATTTTTCAACAGCAGTTAGAAGTACACAATATGGTCACACCAGTTTTGAGTAAAAGTTTCTTATTTACATTTTACAGAAATTAATTTAATTTCTTCAAAACATTAACATACCTTAGGAACCCAAGAAATAGTGAGCAAAGGTGCAGTGATGACATCGGGAGAGTCCGCTGTATTGTCAACCAGAGTTTTACCATCAAACATGGCCCCTTCCAGTTGTAAGCCTTCTAGTACAATGGTGTGTGCTTGCTTGCTAGATTGTGAACCCCAGGTACATGATAACACCAGATCATCGACAGGAACTTTCTTTTCCCTAGAATAAATCACAAACTGTTAAGAATAATTAGGAGATGGTTGGTTTAATTGTAGGTCGAGTATGATGTAATAGGTAGTTAAGCAATGTTTGTTGTAAGGTTGTTGAACAAGAAACAGAACACGGAAATAGGAAGTGTACATAGAAATACCTGACATTGGCATAACTACATGTCTTATTTATTTTTAATTAGAATGCAACATAGTTTTTTCTTATTTCTAAATTCCTTAATGCTAGTTTTTATTGTATAGGCCTAACTTAAAATATTATTTTATACATCCGAAAACTTAAAAAGCTGGACATCCGAATCAACTGTTTTATCTGTTATTTTATTCAATTGGTTGCTATGGTAATGAATGTAAATACATTCAAGAAGTTGTTTCATCAGTCTAGGCCTAACCTAAAATTATGTTTAATTTATTTTACCTGTCTTAACGGCAACATACACACATGATTTATGTTTTTGTGCGCATCTTTGAATGATATAAGTTTCATCTTGCAATTGTCGTTTTTTAGTTTTTCATAATATTGCTTATTTATTGGTATTACAGCTGTTAGACGCTATGTGTTTAACGTCCAACTTGTTCGTTAAAAGATACTGGCCACTAATGATTTTCTCTAAGCCAGCTGATTCCTTTTGCTACAATTGCCTGTTCTTAGATGCACAATCACGTGTTTTAATAATCAGCTGGTTAGGGAAACTTAAAATGATGATAAAATACGTTTTAAAAAGTTCTTTTATTACATTCTAAATGAAATTATTTCAAAAATGTAAGTAAATTGTGCAAATATAGAATGATTGATCTTTCATTAAAAACAAACCGCGTGTAAAACGGCTCAGTGGAAACCTAAAGTGACTTCTTCAAAGAAATGTAAAGTTGAAATTTTACCCCATGTTAAGGGTCTTTTATACCTTGCGTAAAACAGCAAAAATATGCAGTTCGTACTATCGTGTTTCGGACGCCGTTTTTCAACCTAAAAAGTTGTGAAACACCTCTTAAACTGTTCTTAAAGGCTTTGTGCTTTTGTCCTATATCTCATAATTGAAAGAAATCGACGGCAACTTATTTTAATCAACAGTTTAACTGAGTAAAAATCGATTACTTTTAATGCATTTTTTCCATATTTTAATCTAACACGTAAAAAATATAAAGCCTTCTTTATAACTTAAAGTAGTTTCCCAGATTATTAATTTATAAATAGAATCCGAAACACGTTATTACGAATGCATGTTTCAACGATTTTACGGCTTTAGTCAGACCTTTCGTATTGAAATCATATGGCACACTCGGGAGATTTCTTCAAGGTAGAGAAGAGCCTTAAATTGCCATAAGAAAACTTATATAATCTTGTTTTTTAAATGGTTACTGACCAGTTACCAAAATCTAAGATAAAATGCGCAAATATAGGGGTTATTCCCTTTCATTTGACGGTACCCACGTGTAAATCGGTCCAGTGTAAGTCTCACACATTCTTCCAGGAGATTTTTATTTTTGTGTTTTAATATATAGGATAGCTTCTAAATAATTTGATATATCAATATGATATAAAAAGTAATTAAAATATAATTTTTCTATCTTTATTTTGATATATAATAATATAAATACAAACATTTCACAAATAGGCCTACAGTTTTATAAAATCATATCTAAATATCCTTATAATTGTATACATTTACCGAGTTAAAAATCCTCCAAGCATAGTTAAGTAGGCCTACATAAAATTTGTTGTTTTTAAATAGTTATCTTTTTTTTTAATTATGTATTTCTAATGTGTAGCTAATTAATCTGCCTGTGATTTTTCACGGGGCTTATTAGTATTTTATATAAAATTTACTCTTAAGGTACCGTTTTGCAACAAGCGACAGAGACAGGCGACAGACTGTGGAGACCTGAGTATGGTCGCTTCGGGACTCCTACTTGAGTAATTATATAAAGATCGTTCCGTAACCCGAGACAGAGGCGTGCGACCGTCATGTGTCGCTCATTTCTGTCTCGCCAGTTCGCTTTCGAAGCAATATCGAGGGGTGAAGTCCTGCGACATTTTAACATTTCATACCAAAATTGAGTATAAACTGATTTCAGTTTATTTCTCGACTTGCACTGTCCGTATTCATTTTTATTGTGATATTTTTATGGAATTGAATTTCAATCCAAGGAAATTCTTGTTCACATCACATATTATGTAGTACAATATCTAACCTAGACGATTGTTGTTTGAAAGCACTGAAGAATGTCTCCGCATGAAAAACATCCGCTAGATCCATTGGTGTTTTGATTTGTTCTTTGCACGTATTCATGGCTTCAACTCTTGCCAACACACTGTGAACATAATGCATTGGGTTGGTAGGTCCTGTCCAAAGCTTTAACCAATCATCAGGCGTCTAGAGACAAATAAAATAAACATGTTATTGTATTCTTAATAATATTATTAACAAAGAGTTGGAAGCACTGGAATATGAGGATTTGTCTAGAGGTAACAACAGAAAAATCAATTTATAATAGACTAAAAAGCTGCGGTTCCCAACCTTTTTAGTTGCACGGTCCACCAATTTTGTTAAAAAACTTTAGGCCCTCTAACTAAATATACAAGTAAAAAAATATAAATTCTGAAACACAAATAGACACTTATAAACGTATGATGAATATTATCTATATTATTAATATGCTACATGGAAACTTTGCAATCGATAAGGCTTTTTTGTTTTAAGATTTACCCCCACATATTATACATTAAAACACGCGTCTGTTTGTGCAGATGTGCGAACTGGCTTTACATTTTGAAATTAGGCAATATAACTTGAAAAAAGCATGAAAAACTGCTTTGACTATCTATATATTTAAAAAAATTCCTGATTTTAGTTCACTCACTTCCTGAAGTTAATACTTAACCGATTTTGATGATTCTTTTTTTATTTAAAAGATAATTTCCAGTTCTAAGTCACTGTGAAGCTAAATATTTGATTTACACTTTTATTTTAGTTTTATTCCGAGTTTTAAAAATGCATCAGTAGCCTATGCTACAACTAGGCTAAATAGGAAATACTGTAATTTGATTTTAAACAGCTGATAAACTAATTGAGTTTCATATAAATAAGTTGTTTACTTTAAACTTACTCAAATGGGAACAGATGATTTGATTTAGGTTATGTTATTGTTGGTGTGTTTTAGGTCTGATTTGTTGCTGTGTAATTGAACTATAGGCTTTTTATTTTTGTAATGTTTATTGTTGATTACAGCTGTAGTCTCTAATATTTGCATTGACAGTTTATTTCAAATTTTAAATCAATTTTTAGGTTAGGTTTTTATTAAAGTGTAGACCTGAGCCTTGCTGACTATAATACAACGGGTTCCAATGGCACACAACGGGTTTCAACAGGGAGTTGGGGGGTGGGGGGTTGGCGTGCGGAGCACGCAGGGGTCTCCCCTAGTTTTGTTTTAATTTCAAATTCAAAAGCCAAGCTGTTTTGTTTGTTTTTATATAAAAAAAATTAAAGCCCAGCTGGTTTTAAAGAAATACATTGCAATGAAAAACAGCTGAGTACAAAATCTCAATAAGAAATACATTACAATGAAAAACAGCTGAGTATGATTTGTAAACAAACAAATATTTTAAGGTTATGTGTATAGGTTTTTAATTTGTATTTAAAAAATAAAATTACTATACAAAATATTAAAGTTTGTTTCAATATTAATAGGGCATTTGCCCCTACAAGCCACTAGTATATATATAATGTGCACATATGCCATTAATTAATAAAACATACTGAACAAGAAGGGTTAAAAATATTTGTTCATAAAAAAAGAGCTTTATTGTGTTTACTTATTGTACTTCCTTTTCTGTCACAAATGTAAAAAAAAACTCAAAAACAAGTCAAGTACCGGTAGTCAAAGTTATAAAAACTTTGATTTTTACGTTGTTTGTCTCCACAAAAGAGTCAAATCACTCTCAAATCAATTTATTGAACTAAACTCGAACGTTGAAAAGGTTCGTTCACAAAGATAGTTTGTGGAAAAGCCCATCAACTGTATTAACACAATTTTGGCAATTACTGGATAGTCTTTTTGTCCTTATGAACTTCCTTGCCCTGCAGAGTTAAGTTAAGAACGTTGAGGGCAAAGAAAATATACCAAATATGCCAACCGTTTCACGGAAAGTGTTAAATGATATTACTCAACTGTGAAATGTTTAGTTGGATCCAGACTTATTGGGGTATATATTATACAGACATACCTTGAGCTGCATGATAGAATTAGCCAACTGGATGATGTTTTCACTTGGTGCGACTGAGCCCTTGATGACACGTGTAACACCAGCTAAACTCTGGTGTATAAACTGTATCAGTGTAATACCAAAGGCAAACTCTCTGGAGAAGAAGCTCATCAACGGAGGAACATCTTCATTCACAACAGGCACTTTCATCTTGATGTAACCAGTACCCTGCAAACAAAATAACTCTTGTAACAGAAGTGAAACTTCTTAGCTTCTAGAAACAGTATCAGCTATACATTGCTCTCTTTGCATTTGTTGAAGATTTTATTATTTCAGAAGTAGGAAATGGTTACATGAAATGAATTGAAAAAATCTTTCTTGATTAAATGAAATATTTCTTTTATTCATCAACTTCCATTAATTTATAAGTTAAGAAATAAATGTTGGGTTTTTGATACGTAATGCATACAGACGATGAAAAATTTAGTGAATTTTAATATGAACAATAATTTGAAGGCTGTTCAAAAAGTATATGACTTCTTTGAATAAAAAAATTATATTTTTTAGATATACAATAAATTACACTAGTCCCCTTAGTAATAGCCCCCCCCCAGACTCCACGCACTTTTCCCACTTTTCCGGTGTGTTGAAACTGTTGGAAGCATTTCTGGAAGGCTTCTTTTGGAATCACATTCCGTCGCATTCTATATTATTTCCTCTCTCGACTCGAATTGGTGCCCGTTCAATGGCATTTTCAATCTAGGAAACAGCCAGAAGTCGCAGAGGGCCAGGCCTGGTGATTAGGGAGGCTGCCAGCAGACTTCCCACCGCAATTCATGTTTTGCCAAAAAATGTTGAATAAGATACGAAGAATGTGCTAGAGCGTTGTCGTAATGAAGCTGCCAAGTTCCTGCTGCTAACCACAACTCTGGTCGCTTACGCCGCACAACATCACGGAGACGTCGGAGGACCTCTTGATAGTATGCTTTGCCCTTGGCCTAACATGTCTTGCACAATTTAAAAACAAAGCTCTTTTTGTTCTCTTGTCAACAGCTTCGGCACGAATTTGGCGGCTACCCTTCTCATGAGTAAATCTTCAGTTAGGATGGAGTGAGCGCTTCCAACTTCTTCTGCCAACTCTCCCACGGTCGATCTTCCAGCAACGAAACTTCAACTCGGACAACAACCTCGTAATTTTTGCTGGTGGAAGGCCTACCAGATCGTGGTTCACTATCGACGGATGTGCGACCACTTTTGAAGCGGTTATACCACTCTTTAATTTGTGTGGCACTCATGGCAGCCTTTCCAAAAGCTTTTCAAACTTTTTGAATGGTTTCTGCTTGATTATCACCATAACGCTGATCGACTCGTTCAGTCATTTTAGAAAATTAAAAATCCGACGAATGTAATCTCTAGACTGCTCTGTTCAAGACGTGTTCAAACATGAATGACAAGAGACAGGATCATTTCTACTCTCTCCGTCACATATGTCATAGATAGTCTACACGCATATGCCCCATGTACTGTGTTAATACGTAGCATAGGGAACCACTATAAATGCTTGCTTATTATACTGTACATTTACTGAACATGTTTTTCAATTAATTTAAAAACATTGGCCAGGAAAAAAATATCAGCGCGTATTCCTAACATATTTGGACAGGTCTGTGCTGAAACACGTCCCTCCCACCTTCAGTTTTCTGCGCGTAAAAAATAACACAGTTTATTAAAATAACAGTTTTCCGCACGGATACGTTTTTTCTAAATGACTGAATTTAAAATCATTGATTTAGGAAGGCCTATAATTAATTATTGTAAAACGTATGATCTTTTGTTGTGTTTTATTTCAGATCCTCGAGTAAAATATTAAATTATAGACTCTGTACGTTTACCATGATGAACATCCCTAAAGGCATAGAATCAGTTAGATAAAGTTTGTTGTTTGTAGGCCTAAGTAGTTTCTTTTGAAGAACGAAGTAAGCAAAAAAATTGAAAACAATAAACATGTTCAGTAAATGTACAGTATAATAAGCAAGCATTTAGTGGTACCCTATGCTACGTATAAACACAGTACAAAGGGCAAATGCGTGTAGACTGTCTATGACGTATGTGACGGAGAGGGTAGAAATAATTCTCTCTCTCTTTCTCCTTGCACTGCGCATGCGTGTCAAACGATTCTCCTACTCTTTACTTTCAACTGACAGATGAAGTCAAAGAAAGGGAGTGTTTGACCAAGCTTCGCCTAATTGATTGAAGGCCCAATGATCAGGACTACCAATTAGGTTCACTATAGCTGAATGTTTATAAAAGTCAGAATTAACTAAATTTCCTTACCAAGACATTAGTTAATTGAAACTGTTTCAGTTAATATTTTAGTTTAATTATATTTAAATTTGCATTCCACAACTTTCACAACTCTCCCAAACTATGCAACTTTGGCCATAATTGTCTAACAATTTTGTCAAAATTATCTGGTTCAAATAGTCATAGCTAAGAAAATATTAAGTTACCTGATTAAGTTTCTTCCAGAGGTTGAGAAGAGGTGCCATTTGTGTTTGCCACTTCAATCTATCAAACTTTGTGGTTATTTCCGTGTTGTAACTCAAAGCTGAAACATTTATAAAACTGTGAAGTCGAAGGGCATAATTTTAATTTCCTTTAGAAAAATCAATAATGTGGTGATTATATGTTGTGAATAACAACATTCCTTTATTTTCCTTAAGAAAGATGATACAGAGATGTTTCTTTAACCAAAATTTCTTACATTTGTAATACAAAAAATAATAATAAATCTTTTTAATAAAGTATGGTGTCACAATTAATTAACTTAATTACAAATATCTGAATTCATTTTTATAGTATCCAGGTCACTAATATACAGTGTGTAAATTAAGTATCAAAACAAACATGTATTTTTCAAACTAAAATAGGTACAAATATTTTGTTTGTGGCATTGACTCTTAACAAACGTTCCTGATTTTCTGACATAAAAAAAAATTTCAACCCCCTAAGGGGGTGGCGGGTAGTGGGTAACTTAAATTTTTAAATGGGAAGTATGGTCATGTGATACCTCATTTTAAAGGTATATTTAAGACTAGGAAAATGACATAAAGAAAATAAAAATCGGACCACCCAAAACAAAATGGCGGCCCTAAACGTGTTGAAATAAATTGACATAAAGCTGCTAATATCTCGAAAAGGAAGAGTTTTTAGAAAAAATTTCAAGATACAAAAAATGTTTATTTCAAAGTGCTTGACATATGAAATTGCTTCCAAATCAATTTCGTAAATTTTATTTTTACTCCTCCATCTTACAAAATTTTGTAAACTCCTACCCGCCACCCCCTTAGGGTTGAAATTTTTTTTTTATGTCGGAAAATCAGGAACGTTTGTTAAGAGTCAATGCCACAAACAAAATATTTGTACCTATTTTAGTTTGAGAAATACATATTTGTTTCGATACTTAATTTACACACTGTATATAATAAAGTACAGTACCTTTTATTTTAAACGACCAGCTAAATTTCGATTTGAACACCCTATATGACACAGCGATACGAATTCAAAAAGCCCGCGGCAAGTGATTGTAGATTAGAGCGTGGATTGATAGTGTGTAGTCAGTCGATGTATGGTTGCCATAAGATGCGCATCAACGTACAGTGTTTTTTAAATGTGTTGTGTTTTATGTGTTTTTATGTGTTTTATTAATGTTTTGACAACCTCTATATATAGAGGTCTTTTCAGAAGATGGGATAGACATCCCGAAACGCGTCAAAGAACAACAACAAAAAAGTGGTCACTGACGGAAAAATAAAAGGTACTGTACTTTATTATACAAATATCTCTTCAGTAATTTTTAAACTTGTAAATAAATCCTCTACTGGTATATTTTTCTTCATAGAAATTTGTTGACTTATTTGCACTACCTTTAACCCTTTCAGTGCCAGGCATTTTCTCCCACAGTGTACCCAAAAGTGTCGACCTGATTTAGCGAATTTTAAAGGATTTCATAAAAAAAGCTGTATTTTTGTTATTTGATAAGATATCATCATGATTTTTTAGTTGTTTCCCCTTCTAATAGACCTACATATAATGTTGTCTACTCTAAACATCTTTATAATATCCCAACTAATTTAGAAAAAATAAAATTACATACCATATCAAAAATGTTTGATAAAATTTCCAGTTTGTATGAAGAAAACAGAAAGAGAAAAAATGTATCACTTGAAAACTTGCACATCACTTTAAGGCACATTTTTTTGTTACTTATGTTAAAAATTTTGGACCAATATCTTGCTAAATAAAAAAGTTATACTACTTTTTCGAAATAAGAAAGTTTTAACCCGAAGAAAAGAATTCGCTTATAACGACGGTGATCTGCCTAAAGGGGCGAGATAGGCAATATGGTTGCTTTGTAAAGTAACTAAGAGCGGTTATTTTTCAGTTTTATTCTGTGCAAGCCTTAGCCGAGTGGTAAGGTGGGATCTTCCTGATCAGAAGATCACGGATTGAATCTCGCGAGACCAAGTAGCTTTACACATCTGTGGTTTGAGGATAGGAGGGTGGAAGTAAAGCAAACAGCCTGGTCTAAAGGCTTGTGATGTTTTGCATAATTTTACTGTAGTATTTCTTTATATATATATTATTTAAAAAAGACCAACCGACGACATGTGGGGGAACACGCCTTTCATTCATCCTCAAATTTACATCGATTTTGTTTACTATATCAAAGGTGAAATGGAAATAACTATTCATTCATAGTAGATTGATATAAAATATTAACAAAAATAATCATTTTGGATTTTTTAATGATTTTTTTCCGAACGCCCAGCTCATTGGAGATTGGCAATTCTTACATGTTTTGAAACGTCCGGTTAAACAGGATGTTGATGTTGAAAGGGTTAATTAAATGTATTTACAATTCTTTATATCTCTCACTCCTCCCCCCTTCCAAAGTGTCTCACTCATTCTCTCTCTCTAAATTCAAGACTGCTTACCCCTTCAAACTAGAACATTCCTAGGAAAATCCTTAATATTTCCTTACTTTCTTTCTGTGACACCGTAGTCAATGACATGTCCGTAGTTCAGGCCACTTGCAGCGGGCACAGAATTACTGCATACGATTTGATTTTAGTTTTAAAACGTGATGTTCATGTAACTGCTTATTATAAAAAACTTATTATCTTAAAAACCTATCAATCTGTGATCATTTTATATTTTAACTACTCTGCATTCAGTCCTACAAACTGGAGTGTCTAGTTATTTGGCTGAAAAGTTTGTTTTCACCTTCGATATCAGTGCAAACAGCACTACAAGAGGTAACACTTTGCTTGTTATACTGCTACATAGAGCCGTCATGTTTAATAAATCTTTTACTGTGTCTGCATCCGCTCGTGGAATCTACTTCCAGAAGCAATTAAATCTGTTGACAGTTTTGTCCTTGTTTTAAATTACTTAAGACTTTCTTGTTGAATGAAATGGGTCAAATGTCCTTGCCTATTGGTGTGATGGAATTTTTTCTTTTGTAAATACATTATATTATAAGGGTAATTAATTAATTAATATATAAGTAATTGTATATTTTAGTTTATTTGTAATAATATTGCTTACTTTTGTGGATCCTGATTTATAAATTATGTAATATGTATGAATGTGCTTTGTATGTTTAAATGTATTTTGTATAAGCTTATTAATCATTTGTGTTCTAAAATATAAATTTAAGATTGCTGTTTATTTAAATTTAATTTCCTGGTAATTATTGTTCCCTTTTGTCTTTAAAATTGTTCATGATATTTTATTTTAGTTCGCTGTTAAATTTTTAATTTAATTTTCTGTTAATTATTGTTTTTTCAAATATTGTTCAATTTAATAACAATAATGTATACTGGCCAAACCCTATTTCAGGAAAAACTAGGCCAAAATAGATTGTCCTACATGAGTTATTACAACCAATTCGGACTAGATCTATCAGGATAAACTAGTTTGTCCAAATATTCTTTGGAAAAACTAGTTTGGCTTGAAAAAACTAACCCAATAGTATTAGGATAAAGTAGTTTGCCCTTGGAAATATCAATCGAAAATAATTTGACCACGCAGCTGAACCGCTGACGTGAGTTGGGCAAATTTCCAAGATTAAGTTTATATTCCTGTGTTTTAGGGTTTCAACCAACAATTTGAGAAATAGGTCTACTCACGACGGTGTTGAATAGCTGCCTGTGTGTACAAAATGGATTAGTAGAATTTGTTTGCGACCAAGCCCCCAGCTTCAAATCACGCGACCCTTAGTTACACTCGAAGTGGAAAAACTGGATGTGCGAGTTTGCACCTCGATCTTGTGGCTTTGGGTTATGAGCTTCTCTTCATTCGCAGCATAAAAACTCGTCTGTCACCTCGGATGAGAAGATAAAATCCACCACCGGGTACTCTTATGGTATTTTATGTTTTTATCAATTTTGGAGGAACCACGCAAGCTATAAAAAAAAAATGAGCAGAATAACATCCTACATTTATATCTTTAGAAAAAATTCTAAAAAAATTAATTCTTGTAGGAAAAATCTTAAAAAATAGCTACTTCCGGTTGTTGGATTTTTTGGCTAACGAACTCATCCGAGCGAATTACACATGTGTACCAAATTTGGACCAAATCGGAATGAAAATGCGGCCGCTAGAGTGTGAACACATACATACATATATATATATATGAATTTTAATGAGACCCCAAAACGTGTTCTGGGAACCATAAGCAATGCTCATTTGCTACTCCTACCCTTAGGTCTTACCATAGGGGGTCACTGCAATAACTCATTTTTCCTATGGAAATTCACTAACAAGCCATGGTCAAGTTAGATTAGGTTAGCTCTATTTTCTTTCAATGCAACTTAGTGTCCAGAAGACAGTTAAAACATGTTCCAGACCTAATAGAAATAAATAGTCTAACTTGGGAGGGTGTGAGTTTTACTAACAATAGCCAGTTAATTCTTACAAACTAGAAAATACTAATATACTCTAAATATCTCAAGAGCAATAAAATTATGATAAACTAATTAGTCCTGACCCGAATTAGGCCAATCTGATTTGTCCTGACACTCACAGGACAATCTAGTTTAGCCTTGGTAGAACTAGTTTGTTCTAAAATTGGGTTTGGCCGGTAACATATACATTTTCTATAAATTAAACTCTACTATTAACAACTCTTCTGGCTAACCTTTTAAGTTTTCAATCACTTGCATGCTCCTGTTTCTTTGCCAACTCCGGTCTATATTTGCTGAAAGTCCAAAGAAAGATGGCGAATCGTTTTCAGGCAACGCTTCTATGATTTTAATATGCTCCTAAATACACAGACAAAATTAAAAATGCACCCGTCAAAATAAATTTCATTAAAATTTTACTGTAAAAAATTAAGTGATAATTTAAATTACCCTAATGTCCACTGTAGGAGGCAAGAACACTCCTGGCGCTAGCGGCTGTCTGTCCGTGAATGTTTTTGGTTTAAAGTACGACTGGAGGTATGAAGACAATACTTTCAAGTCGTACGTGTTGTCCACTCTTCCTCCGTAAATAGCAGACTCGCATAGACCTTGTACAAAATCCCATCTCACATCTCGTCCATCTAATAAAATTAAACCACATAATGACTTTACTTTTGGGGGCGAGGTTAGAACTATTTAGTCCTCCCTTCTATCTAACCCCAACACAAAATTACAAACATTTACAACTAACATTCTTAAAAATACATAGTTCTTTAACAAACAAAAATAAATGTAGACTATACAATTTATAAAAACATGAACAGTAATTAATACTTATAGTCTAAATACTTATTATAATCATAATTAAACATTCATACACATTCATACAACTGAACAATAAACACTTATAAAGTGCACCTCAAAACTGGGATGCATCATCTACTTTGTACAATAAATATGACATCAACAGCTTTGAAAACTGGACATGGCCGTCAACAGACGTAATTGCATCCGGTAGTGAATTCCAATAACTAAATGCATAATAACTGAATCTCCACATTTAGTATGATAGAAAATAATGTAAATAAATTCATGCACATATAATTGTTCTTATTAAACATTCTCAAGGTTTAAAGTAACACAAAGCAAATTGCTTCTCCAAAGCTAATATCTCAGGCTAACAACTTATCTACTTTGTTTTGTACATAAAAAGTCACTTCTTCTAGGGACATTGGATGGGCAAACTTTTGTAGGAAGGGGCCACAGGGAAAAGAAAACTACCTAGGTGAGCCAACTAAGTTAAAAAGAAATACATAGATGAATTATTTTTAGTAGAATCTTGACAAATTGTTGCAAAACTCAATGAATGATTGAAAGAGCACGAAGTAACATGCGATGAATGGAACTGTGACTATGTTTCTAAAAATTTCTCTAAATTGGGTTGTAACTGGGATGAGCTGGTTCTCACATGTGAAGCCAAATCTGTCAGTTTGTTTCAGACACTAATTATTCAAAGTTTCGTTTTAGAAAACACTCGTTCACAGACATATAATTACGCAAACACAACAGTTATGGGCACTGGATCTCAAATTCATGATACTTCATTTCGATATTGACTTGTAAACTCCAATTTTGTGACGTTAAGAAACAACTGCTTCAACTTAATACTACCTTTGATTATCAATCAAAGGTGCTACCCTGTTGTTTAAGCTGAAATTCCATACTCACTGTTTCGTAGTCCAAATTAAATTACACACTGAAAATATTTAAGTCTTGTTCAATACTTTTGAAGTCTTGAAAACTGTGTTTGGATTCATCATGGAGTCTTCCCTCGCTTTTCTCGTTGATCACAAGTTTGTCTTCCACCACTGGGATTATTGTTTTTAGCCTCGGGAAGTTTTTCTTATCTAGCAGAGTTTCCAAATAAAACTGCAGTAGAGTCCCGGTAATTCGAGCCACAAGAAGCACCTTCAATATTCAATAGTACCATAGGAACACACTTTTCCCACCACTGCCAAATTCTCCTCTTTACAAACTCACTCGACACCACTCTGGGTATGTTTAAAAATAAATCAGTTCCACTACTGTATTTTGTCTGAGCGTGTGGTTACATGTTTTTCCAGGCCGTGGTTTATTGTGAAACATTAAATTTAACAAGTGGAAGTGTTTTATGTGTTTTTTAATTTAAAAAATTAGTAGGAGTTCTAAGAGTAAAAGAAAGTTTGTTCCATTAAAAATCAAACTGGAAGCTGTTAAGAGAATAGACTTACATATTTGTACCTCAGTGTTCAACACAAAATACTTTATATTTAGTAAAACTTCCATTTTTGTGGTTTTAAGAGGACTATAAATGTTAGTTTTATTTTAACTTCTACATATTCACGAAATATAATATATTATTTACGACTTGGTATATCATCAACTCCTATAAAATCGAGTGTACTCACGTATGTACATACATACGTTAGTAACTTATAATTAACAGCTGATTTCACCCATCATCTGTAATACTTAAACAAACCCAGCATAGATTATACTTTGAGGTTATTTTACAACATCAATTATTATAATTTCTTGTATAATATAACAGCTGATTTCACCCATCATCTGCTAAAACAAAACCTAGCTTAGATTATACCTTTGTGGTTATGTTTACAACTTTAATCAAAATAAGTCTTGTGAAGTTGATTTTCTTAAGATATGAGTTAAAGAACTAATATAGGCTTTGTTAAGATTCATAAGATTTGTTTTGTCTGCCTATGATTTTTCACTAGTTATATTATAAAATTCACCTGACAGTTTAAATAACCTCAAATTGAAATAGCTCTTTTTAATTTGTATTAATGCATATATTATTATTATACGGTTGCTGTTAATCTTTTGTTAAAATTTTCTCCAGAATTTGCTAACTAATGTAACTGGTAGCTAAATGTTATTCACCTCACTTTAAATAAGGTTAAGACTAAAAGCAAAAGCTAGAACTAAGAATAAATGCTAAGAGTGTTTGCTTACATTTTATTCAACAGACCCACTATGCTAAAAATATAATAATTATTGACTGGTGGAACTTTTAATGAATTTAGCAGTACTGTATTTAAAACTAATGGGTAAGTACTATACGTTCAAAAAACATATTGTAAAGTTTCCTTCAACATACAATGTATAGGCATTACCTTTATGTAATCTCATTTGTAATACTTGAAGTGAAGCAGAAAGATCAGTGTCATTGAATTCGTACAGTTTAGCCCAACCTTGAGGTATGTACGTACGTCTCTCCTGAACTATAGCATGGAACCAAGCCAAAACAAACAGAGCTCTTGGTATTTCTCTCTGTGTTTCCCATGAACTGTATGTACGTAATAGGTTACGTTTCACACCTTGAGGGGTCTGCACAGAAAGAAAAACAGGTTTTAACAATACAAATAGACTAGCAGATGTGGTGTACATGAAACTATTAGCCAGTTACAAAAAATGTACTGTGACGGTTACCCGAAGCTCCTCGCTGTCGGTTACCCCTACGGTTCCCAGACAATAACTTGTATCCTTTAGGAGTCCTTTCACTCTCATGCGAGCTTCCGGACATTGGTGGTCTGAAGTTCCTCAAATGGTGGTACACGAGTGTTTTACTACAAAACGTTTATTTAAAGCAAAACAATCTATTCCTCTGCTGGCCTGAACTTACAACTAAAATAATAAAGGCAAAGGCAAGCGAGTCTACCTTGTGTGGTCTGGGAGGCTGCTGCAGACTAAGATTATATTAACCCTCACCGTGCCCTGGTTATAGCTCAAATTGGCCAGCTGGTTTTTAGTGTTTTGCAAGCATATTTTAAAAAATTTGCAAAAAATAATAATTCTATCCCAATCCAAAAGTGTTCTGTACCTTTTTTGTAGAGAAAGGTTCAAAGAATTCATATATGCAATTAAAAAATTGATTGATGTAAAATTGTAAAAGTTATTAGCTCAAGAAACAAAAAATGTTCAGCAACGAAAGGAAAAAGTTCAACTTTAGGCCCACATAACAAGTAGTAAACATTTTTTGTAATTTTTTCGTAAGCGTAAAAAAGTTAATAGTTCTAAATAGAACTGTATAAAAACATTTATAAATTTCAAATTTCTTTTTTTATCAATTTAAAATTTCTTATTTTGAAAAAAAAATGTTTTTATGTTCCAAATACATGACTGCTAACAAAACTATTCCTAGTTTGAAATGTAATTTACTAATATATGCTTTGCCCAGAAATGAAATATTATTATAACAAAGTTTAGAAAATAAATCAAAGAAACGAACGGTATACTTGTCTTTTCTTAGTTCACAAAAGTGTTTGAGTTATCTTTATTTAAATAACAAAATGACATCAATCTAATGGAACTCCACCGACGAGATAACACAGCTCATTTGAATTACGTGGGAACGGGACGCGCTAGGCGGTCTCACCAGATATGTACATTCCACTGCAGTCTAGACGAACAAAAAACTGGTTTTTTCTAGTTTAGTTAACACCGTTAGAAAGATCAAACAATTCTCTACAAAATGATGGAAAGAAATCTATCAAAACATATGACAGTGCCTACGCAATATCGGTTGACAAATGGGCTGTTTCATTGGTTGAAAACTGTCCAATCGCAAGGGTTTACAGAAATCTTTTTCTTAAATCGTGTATAATAGTGACATCTGATTGGAAGGCACTATTAGAAAGATAAAATCTTGACGAATCCAATGGTAGCTTTATAATCTCGATAGAAATACTTCTGTAGGTGGGCTTGAACTTTGAAGAAGTGGGAAATAACAGTACAATTGTATGCAAATTCACGTGTTGAAACAGCTATAACCCGATCTGCATATTTTAAAACAATGATTACGTATGTAAATATTCTTTTTACGAAAAAGTTTTAAATACAAAAATTAAAGTTTAATTGATTGCCTTTCCAACGGTGCTGGTTTTATTACGATTGGATGATTTTAAGTGTATTAAATAACGGAATATGCAGATTTATGCAAATTCACGCATATATTCGAAATGGCTGCACCTTGCGTCTGAGAGAACGTCACTTTGGGCAGTCTGGCACTGTGAGGGTTAACAGAAACAGAGTCTGGGAATTGTGGAGGAGTTCAGACTAAAGTAATGGGAGAGGGGGAGCGCAAACGCATCCGCAAGTAGGCTCAATAGAGGAGGGAATTTTTCTTGCCTTTGCCTTATGTGTAAATTGTAGTTCAATATTAGAGAACGGTATCAGCACAGATCAAGCAGTAATTTAATTTTGCTTCTTAGTAATTTAGTTGCATGATTCTTGGTAATGATCATGATGAGTTGCATGATGAGTAATTTAATAAATGATTTAAAACCTACAACATGTTTACCACCTTATTTAAAGAACATTCTCCACCATCCTGACAATGCCGGTAAATTCGTGAGAGAGCTGAAGATACACATATCAAGGGAGGACGCCATCGCTGGAGGAGCCGAACTGGCAGCGAGGGACCCGTCACACTACCATAGCCTCATTTAACGAATGTCTGTTCCTTTGAGGAATGTCTAATCCAAGGTTGATAGAGTATATAGGTTGACGCATTCCCGCCTCGGCCTGCAGTCCACAATGCCTGCTAGCTGTGACGTCACGCAGTGACCTGGCACAGCCATCTGCTTCTTGCTACATATGGTAGGGTTCATTAAGGGCTACGAATAAGTTTGTTTTTTATACAAATATTTACTGTTTCCATACGTTTAATGTTATTATAATAAAGGTGTAGAATCAATTATAACATCAAAGCTAAGATGGTAAACACAGTTAAATATCCATGCATTGTAAATACATTTAATAAACATAAAACGTTGGAAAACGAACATACTTATATCTTCAAAGAAAATGCCGCTTTCCTTTGCCAAGTTTGTCTACTTTGAACAGATAGATAACCAATATTAATATACGAAGAGGGTTTTTTGATGATATTTTCCATTTTTTGATGAAAGTAGCTGGTGAAAGAAAAGAAAAACATGAAAAGGTTGCAGTTCTGCAGTACGACGAGATGAAGGTAAAAGAAACATAAATTAGTTCGTGGGTCCGGTACTCCTAAAATCGAGAAACCTATTGATAAGTCAAGTGGCTCTAGATCGAGTCATTTTCAAAATAACAAGCTGAGACTCAGCATAAATGTTTAAAATATATATTTTAACTCCTATGTCAAGTTTTAATTCGATATATTAAAATTCAGCCAATTTAGAATGAGCCAACGCTTCATATATGAATAAGATTTCAACTTTTAGTGATTTCCCCTTCTGCAAAATACATACCTGCATTATCGAATTTTTTCCAGACAAACCATTGCTCGGAGGAAAGAAATACATATGACCTTTTTTATTGAAAATACTTCCCCTAAACGGTGGTATTTTTTATTTTTATTTATCTTCATCCCACCTCGAAATATTTAAGGAATATCGAAAAAGAAAAATGTTTTTAGATTTTTTTCGACTTTGGGAAATCGATAGACTGGTAAACTTTTTTTATATTAATCTACATACTTTAAGGTAATTATTTTAAAAAATCAGCCGTATTGCAAATTACTGGTAGTTGTAACCTACACCGAATGGGCTGTACGTCTACTTCAGAAAACGAAATCTCGTGGATTCGACATTTTTCACAGGTAAGATTAAATACTGCATTTTATTATTACTTAGTGCAAAAGCATAAATAAATAATCATTACAATAAAATGCATAGTTTTGCATAATTCCCTAGCAGATATGAACTAAACACACGCGCAGAGACGATCTTCCTGTAATAATGGTTATGTAAAAAAGTTATGTAAGACATCTTGCAACAAATTGTGTCTAATATAGCACAAATCTGGGTTTTTGAGTGTTCGTTATTAGCGAATTTCCATAGGAAAAATGAGTTATTGCAGTGGCCCTTACGGTGAAACCCAAGATCGGGAGTAGCAAATGAGCACCGATCATGGTCCCCAGAACACGTTTTGGAGTGTCATTAAAATTCATATATATATATTGCAACGGATAAACCTTATGCAATGCGTGAAAAATTGAGTTTTGTTGAAAAACTGCAAAAATCAAGATTTCATAGCAGGAGTTAAGGTACACCCTATACTTAACTAGATTAGAATACGACAAGTCCCGGCCAACTGTACTGTGTCAACAGAGATGGACTTTTGTCCAGGAACTTGTTCCAAGTTGCCTGAAAGACTTAGAGAAATTAGTTGTTTTTATACAGGAATAAGGTGTTAAATAAAAGTATAAAATTGATGAATTTTATGGGTAAATGTGAAACACGGGAGGTGGAAACATTGTTCATGGAAGTCACAATTTTGTAAAATAAAAAATGTTAAAGTTATAAAGAGTTAAAGTTATAGGAAATTCTCAAATTTCATCAAAATTAAATGAAAAAGATATTTTTGAAAAGCGTAAGAAAAATTGTATAAAAAATGTTAAATAACAAATTAAGGAATTTTTGATATTTTAAAAGTTAGAGATAATTGTTAAAGTTTGAAGGTGAAAAAGCACCATAAAAAATGAAAAAGGGAAAATGAAAAAGTAAACAAGTTGTAAAGAAGTAAAAGTTTTATAGGATAAAAAGTTTATAAATTGTTAATTAATTAAAATAATAGGTGAGAAAGTTCATACCTATATGTTGCTAAAAATAGAATGAAAAAGGTGGTAAAAATAATAACATAGTGTTAAGAAAGTAGTAAGGGTATAAAATTGTAAATCTCAATCGAAAGTATCAATTTTAAAGTTAAAATTCAAATTCAAAAGTAAATGGTAAATTTGGCAAATTTTGCAAGTCCCAAAAACAGAAGAAAAATCTTCGGACAGAATGGAAATTTTGGCTAATATATCATAAAATAATAACCAACATAGAAGAATAAAGAAAAAAGATTTTCCTTCAAAACCAGAAAAGTTTTCGCGAGGAAAAACCGCGGAATACGCGAGGCAGCGCCATAAGCGAACCAAACGTAGTACGACCATCACTCAAGTTTGAGAAGAAAGGAAAATGTATCAGGAATACGATTACGAAAACCGCAAGTTCGTAAAAGCAGTTAAAGGAAAACTACGAGGAAAATAAGTAAGACAATAGGAGAAAATGTTAGGAGGGGAGATCTAGATTAGCTGATGGCAAGGCCTAACGAAGAAGTTAGTGGGGGTAGTACCAACCTAAAACTTAAAGAAATCAATGCAAGTTGCATGGCAAGATATCGAACAAGGAATAGAAAAATAAGAGAGGCAGTTGGTACTCGGAAGGCGGCAAAGGAGGCTATATAAGTGGAGTACAGCGGGAGCCGCGCATCTAACGATATATCACTCTAACGAGCTAACGACCTATCGCTCTCTCTGGAAGCTGGAATCGCTCTCTCTCTCTTTGAGTTTTTTCTTTAGATCGACGTTGTTAGACGGATCTGCGATGTTATTGTAACGTACTTAGAAGCAGTGTTTTATAAAGACAGCAGTAAGATATGTGTCAATCAAACAGTGAACATTTTAATAAATTATAATATTATGCGATATAATATTTCAAGTAACAGTTTTCATTAAAATTTCATCAAACGTAAATACGAGTTAAATGAACAAAGACAGTGTAAGATCAGTTAGTATTACAGACAGTGAAAAAACGATTGGACAGTTTGAGTGAATTACGCTATAGTTAATTATATAGCGGGTGCGTCAAAAAATCTATAAATGACGTAGTCTACAGGAATCACAGGACTGATGTAATGACCGTAACTGGAACCACACATGGACTTTGAAGGACTACTGGAATAAAAAGCGGAAACCAAATCAGGGAAGGCGTTAAACCAAATCAGGGAAAACGTTAGAAGACATCAGGGAAAGTCAAACCAGGCAAAAGCTGAGACCACGAGAGACGTTCAACCGCACCAACGATAACCGGACTTCAGGGAAGCTGTATTTCAATCAACATTCTTGGGAAAGGTGTTCAGAGTCCAGGGTCGCAGTAATAAAAGGTCTGTCAGAAAAGTTACGATATCCCTTATTAAAATATTGCCTGAGTTAAATTTAAATAATTATTGATACTGGGTTGAGATAAAAAATTAGGTTTTTCAAAATATAAAATTATTAATCTTGTAAATTAAATATATAAAATCATTTTCATAATTAAATAATTAAGTAATAAATATTAAAAAAGAAGGAATAATTAAGCATAAATGAATAATAAATGGTTCTACCTAAAAGAGTTAGAATGTATGTAAATAGTAAATTTAGTTTAAAATTTATGTTTTTGTAGTGGAAAGAACCACAGAGTATTTTGAGTTTTTTATTGAATAAATTTTCTTTTGATTTCAATTAATATAATTAATTTACCTTGTTCAAGAGATTCCTATTATCTAAGTATCCTATATGATAAGTTGTTTTCAGTGTATGATCAATATTGAAGGGCGGAAACGCAAAGTTGGCATTTCCAACGAAATTTCACAAAGCACAAATAATTTAATTATTCTAGGTAAAGTTCCACTGTTCTCACTCCTCGGAGATTGTCAAATAAATATAATATTAATTACTGAGCTGAGCAAATTTAAAGTTAATAGTAACTTGAATAACTGGAAGGAATTTAATAAAAGATTTTTATTTAAGGTGACTATAGGCATAGTTATCTTAACCAGAGTTATGTCACCTAGGCTATTAAAATTAATTTGCCTTAAACTTCCAGTAGGTGATATAATCTCTTTATTCTGTAACAAAGTAGGGAAATCCTACAGACAGACAATAGCGTCGGGGCTACATTGCAGAGGTGGCTCCCGAACGTCATAAAAAAGGTCTGTCGTTGCAGGGTTGACGTCGCAACGTGGGGACAAAAGGAAAACAAACTTCCTCCCCCAGCGTCGTGCAACTCG
>JAGFPH010015095.1:0-21972 GCA_018207615.1 Philaenus spumarius | reverse complement strand
CGTTTAGGCATCGTAGTTGAGGTTTTACGGTTCGAACTCGGGTGAAGGCATGGATGTATGATACTTTTCGGTTTAAGGGTGTACTGTAGTGGCGGACATCTTGGATTTGTATACCATAAGAGCAATGTTAAATTTCAAACCATTTATTTCGGGTATTTTTTATCATAAAATTGTTTGCAAGGTTTTATTTTAAGCACAGTCATAATACGCATCCGTTTTGCGTTTCACATTAAAATTTTTTTTTTTCATTTGTCAAGTAATTGACATTTTTGAAGTACCAAGTTTGAACTTTTTTCTTTACACAATAAAAAGCGTATAACTAAAAGTGAAACGCAAGCCGGAATTTTATAAAGAATATTCAGTTTTTTTTTTCAGAACTCAATTACAAAAGATGGATTTATAAAATGGTTTGAAATGAGGCAATGTGTAAGAAATTGCACTGTTTAGATACGGCTATAGAGAGAAGCGCTGGCGTTTCCGGTTGCTTTCTCGTTTACTGGAGCAGACCCTGAAGCCAAAAACTTGTAACAATTAAGATGTATTCATGGTTTTCCTAAGTGTCTTATCAAAAGGACCGAATAATTGATTTTGTCATCACCTGTACAGCAATGCGTTGACAATTATTGCGCATCTATTACATATTACAGGCGTTTATTGTGAGAAAATGCAACCATTGTCTACTAGGATGTTGGGAAGCCTCCCATTGCAAATTATAATTAGTTGTTCGTATTATAATTATTTCTCAATTGCCTATCCATCAATTAATTACATAATTAATATCTACACATTGTTGAATTTTTACGAGGATTTTAAAACATACCCTACATAGCCGAGAAATATTTTAAAATTTTCTTCCTCCCTATTATTTGTATGCGATTGATATAATAAAATTTAGAAAAGAGCCCACTGCCATAATCTGTAAACCCTGTAGAAAGACACCGGCTATACTTAACTACAATTCAGATGGGTTGCCAAGACAAAGGTAACGAGGGAGTCATCTTTTTCTCATGGATTAGTTGATCAACGTGACAAGCAGTACAGGTTTACCCTTTTGTTATTCCAGTTAGACGAATATGCAAAATATCCTGCTGAGCGCTGGCATTGTGATATCTATAACACTTGCAGTACTAAGCCATTTGGAGTGATTAAAGATCAGATCTATTCGACAAAAAGAGACAGGATACTCGTGTGAAGGTGTTAAGGATATCATACCATAAAGTATCTCACACCTTGTACATCTCACACAGTGTAAGCGGATTATCAAAGGGCTTATCTCCTTCCTGAGATTAAGCTCAGGTTCCACTATCAAATACCTACAACTTTCTTGTCATAAAATCAAGAATATTTCCGTTTTTGGGTACTGACCTGCTTACCGGCCTCGTCTAGTAGTAAAATAGTTTCATCATAAATCTGTCACCAGTCGTTCCCAAAAAAATAACAACTCTCGCTGTTTGTAAGTCTGTAAGAACAGGTTGATGCTCGGAGTCTATTCGGCTTGCATCCGGTAGATTTTCACGCTGTTATCGCTAACTTTAAATGGTGAAAGTTTAATTTCAATATGGAGGTTCGGCCTTAATCGTAATAGTTGTTTCTGTGAGCTTTAATAAAGGTTTTGATCCTGTTGCTTTCTCACTCAGATCTAATCTAGACTAATATACTTTCAATTTACAGTTTATATAGTTTCATAAAATCTAAGATTGTTTTCTGCAAATAATTATTACATTAATAATCAATCAGAGTTTAGAAAACCAGACTTGCTATGGCTTACCTTGGCCTATTCACTTATAGTTTTTACCTTGGCCCATAATTAAGTCGAAGCTTGATAGTGGTTTCAAATATTGGCTAAACTTCCGTTTTAGAATTGATAACGAAGTAAACTTTCATATTCATTTTCTAATCGTTATTTCAAGTGCATTTTTAAATATTGTGATTTTTAACAAAATATATAGGTATTCTCCTTTAGTTTTCTATCTTAATACAGTACTTAATTTTTACCATGGTTCTTACTTCATAAAGTTCTTAAAATAATATTTTAATAAATTCAGAAATAACATGCACAGTTGATTAGGCCTATAAACTACACATACTATTGTAGTAATTGTGCCGAAAAAAGTAGGCTATGTCAGTATAACTTAAATCAAATTTCTGTTTTCGTGATCATTAAGTTCTAAATTTAGCCTTGTAGATACTTTTTTACCTAACGAAAACGAAGCCAAAAGGGCCCTCCTTAGGTTACCAAAATATGTACACCATCAGTTTTTGAACATTCCACCTAAACTATTGAGCAGTTTTTACCAATGAACTAGAACAATGTAAAATTTAAATAAGGATAAAGCTGATGTCAAGCTTTGAGTTTGCTTTAAAAAAGTAGGTTTTCTAAAAAAGGACAACACAAAATATAGGTAGGCCTAACTGTGTGCCATATTATCGAGAAGACTAAATTGAAGCCTTCAAATCCGATATCGATAGCCCGGATGTGTCAAGTTACAAAATTGTATAAATGCATAAGTTTTCTTGTAAAAAATCCCAACTAATTTAAACAATGTAAAATAGTTGTATGAATTAACCAAATACAATTAGTACGTATATTAAGAAAGTATATGCTTACATGCAATTTAGTAACGCAAAATAAAACAACAAATAAATAAATTTCTTTACAACTGCACCACATGATCTTAAATCCCAACAAGTCCAACAATACAGCTTCATTGTTATAATACGATAAGACAGCTGTTTTATATAACACCAGTATGAATGTTATCTGCCGCTGTTTGCATCCATGCAGTCGTTGATAAGAAGAACAGGAAATGACAGTGATAAACCATTCCAGAAAACAGTTGGCTTTATCAAAATCAAAACAAGTTTGTGGTGCTGTTTGTTACGGGTCAAAATCTGGTGTTTTGTAAATGAAGATGACGAATCGGTTTTTGTGGAGAAGATAAGTGCAATCTCTGAACAAATATATAAGTAAAGTTGAAGAAAGAAACCATTAGCTTGTTTTTATTTTAGAAGACTGCTGCTGGGAAAGTAAAATGATGTAGGTTCAATTGGTTTGACGGATTAAATATACTGTAGTTGAAATTAAAATGTATTTAAATAAAGGTACTAGGCTATTGAGTCAACAACTTTGTTTAAACTATCATATTTCACTATTATTTGTTTATAGTATTTTAAACAGCTACGCAATCCTACTTGGTGCTTGACCAATTCTCACTTGGCCGTTTCTTACTAGGTACTCTTTTACTTTTAGAGATTGAACAGCATTGAAGGCATTTGTCAGGTTATAAAATATGCACCCATTTTTAACATACTAGTAGAAACCCCTGCGTGATTCGCGCGACAACTCCTTTACTCCGCACTCGTTTTTATATTTAAAAATTACGGTGTAGAGTTAAGCTAAATTGTAAATCATATTAATTGAATTAATCAAATTACTTAGTTTACGATATAACAGGTTTAAAAGAACCAGCATGCTAAACAAAAATTAGTGATTCAAATTATTTCTAAGTAGGCCAATGAAATCAGTTAACTGGAATGCCAGTGAGAAATAGCCTACATGCCAGTTGGTAGTTGTGTTAGAGTAAACATCAGCTGATTATTGTTAACTCTTTCATCAGCTGAGAAATATGTACTTAAAATAAACGAAACAACTTTTTTCAGTTGCATTTTTTAAAAATTGTTTGTAATTTCGTGAGTTTCCCTCAAACTGAGGACTTACCCTTTAGATTTATGTAGACTTTATATAATACATAGTCAATAGTGCACTGTGTTCGCATAATTTTAGTTACCAATTCAAATTATATAAAAATACACTTAGTAATTACTTATAAATATCGTATTACATCATTCAAACAATATTAACAAAGCAAAATCTGTATTTATTAACTCTCCACAGCAAACATGCTTCATACTTAATAAATTTGTTTTAGTTGGCCTATTTCATAAAAAAAGACTCATTTATTATGTGAGTTTGTGACCACATTTTCAGTATTTTATGTAATTCTATCAAATTTCGGTAGAATAATGCCAACTTTAACTAAAATCAGTTATTCTATAATAATAGTTATTCTGTAGCCTAATTTAAAATGTAAATTGTAATAAAATATGCATAATGACACACAAATATTACTTACCAAACAATACTTTCTAATGTATCAGCAGTACACTAAACAAACTGAATCACTCGAAATTGATAATTATCTGAAGATTTTAATTTCATATATCGTTATCTATGTTATTATAATTATAATTTTTTGTAAGTTAAACCGTTGTAACTAGGCATATACGTTTATCTGTTTCAATCTTAGTGTAATCTTACGTTTATGTTAGTTGTAATCCAATACGAACCATAACGAGCTACATTCTGACTACTCTAGGTCATATTTAAATACGAAGGAATACCAGACCGTTAGAACTACGCTACGATGTGCTTTTCTTTGAAGTTTAACATCTCATTCTAAATAAATTCCAATTAGATGTAACGAGACTCATTGGTGTTGGGCTTCGTGTACACTGTACAGTCAACAATTACCCAGTGGAGAGCAATAACACTGTACTCGCTTCGCTCTGAGTGTAGTTTGCCAAGTAATGCTTACATTAACTGCTTTCTGAATACACACGTTCAGCTAATACTTCTATCGCAAGGTTAATGGACTATAATATTAAATAATAATTACAAAATTGGGTAAACTAATCAAACTCCTTATGTCAACACCTGATAAATAAAGGTTTACAAATAAATAATAAAGAAGTCATTTGTTTAATTTCGATTTTGATTCAGTAAAACTTCATCTATTCAGACATTTATTTTGCTTAGCTACAATAAACTATATTATTTTTTTACATATTGTTTATTTTTTTCTGTAAACTTTGGTTATGGATTGGTTTTAGTTTCGAAAAATTGTTTTTGTCTTTTAAGGAACCTAGAGAATTTATCTTTAATAAAACTATTGTGGCCTCTTTTTGCAAGTAGAAAATGTTTAACTAAGTTTGTAAATTTGCTGTTGTAAGATATTTTATGTACAACGTTGTTTATTTAATTAATTCTCTTTTGCTTAGTTATTAAAAAGGTCTTGGAAAATAGTACTGTAATATTTACCCTGTTGTTACAATTGTATTTTTTACGTAACAAGCACCAAAATGCTTAATGACCCAAAACAGCTGCTATTAACCCGATCGATGAAATAGAGAAATACTCGTTTTGTTTCGAAATGTTACTTTTGTGCAACTTCCAATCACAAAGAAACCGTTTCATCAGACCCAAGGATTGCCTATCTTTATTGGATGCGGCCCAATAGCGTAAACGACTTGTCAAGTAGTTGAGCAGAACTGCAAACTGCTTGCAAAGCCGAAGGATCGCCCTTCCGTTCACTTCTACTAAAATACTTTACAGATCTTATCTCGGCCGAGACCCTACGTGTAAAACGCTTCTCGCTCTAGTGCCGCTGCCGCCGACGGATCTCCCAAGTATGAGTCAATAATTATTATAACAAAAGCGAGACATTGTTCACGTTCTATCTCGATGCTTTCTTCTTCGGGAGTCGTTATTTTCGAGATAACCTGCGAGTGATCGCTAAAACTATGCATACCGGCTTTATACATATCAGCATCACGATTCCACTAACGACTTATGAGCGATGCTGTTTAGTTCTCGTGCGATATTCAATTCAACTCCTTTTCTGCCCTACTTTGCGGAGACGTGTTTCGTTTAGCTTCTTTTTATAAAACTACGATTGTAACTTGGTTCTCTTTCTCTCTCTGTCACAAGATCTTACGATACTGTTTGCTCGAGTAGCTCAGTGCTTGTTGAGTAACACAGGCAACGTCTAAACATAATATTACAAATTGAGCGTGGGACGACATCGGATACCGGCGTAAAAATCCATTTATATAGGCCTAGTATATATTATCTTCAATGAGATTAAGAATTCAGAACTCTCTTTCTTAATAAAATATCTAGAAACTTTACACCGTGGATGTTGCCATAAATAAGTGTCTCTAATGGATTAAACTATTAATTAGACCGTCTTGAATGCGTTGTGAACGTGTATGTTTGAAAGAGATACTTTCTGCTTTCTCCCAGTACGCACATTTATGTTTCCTTTGCTGTAATTTATCCTTGAAAGTAAATACTGTGCTATTAAACCATAACGTGTATTTTGTTTTTAAAATGTAAGTTTTTCAAAATTACTGTAAGGTTAAACCTCATAATTTACGTTTATCCAGTAATTTACAAATCAAATGTAACTTGTAACAAATGAAGGAAAAGTTGAATTTGGCAATTTATGTTTAAATGTTCTAAGAACGAAAGTAAATCCGTAAACGTAGAACTGCTCATCAGATTTCCATGCAGTGTTGTTTCACATGTGTTTACTATATGGTTCAGTTTAGTCGAAATGGCTACAGAAGCTGTTACAAAACTGTTTGTCCGTTCATGTAATGTGAAAACCTTTTACTATAGATAAATGTAAACTATAAATTAGTTTTTATTTAACGCTAATTTGGGAAGAACACAACATTCAAATTGATTCAATACCACTCCCCGAGACTTAAACATATTTTGGTTTACAAATTACAGTAGTTCATTTTCTTAATTGTCGCTAAAGCTGCTTCACCTCAACAGGAGGCATCCTCAGCAAACGTTCACTTCGCGGGCATATATGTATACATACATATAAATTCGTTGATGTCCATCCTTCCACTTCTAGTGTTGTTGGGTAACTAGTTACAGCTCTACTAATTTTAGTCTACGATTGGATACCACCTGTTGAGATGAAACAGCTGTAGCGGAATTTTAGAAATGTGAACTACTTTTGACAAGTTATATAAACCAATTTAAATCATTAGTTCAAAAAGCAAATATGAAAGTAATAAACATTTTTTGCTGCGAAAAACTCTTTCGGTATATGTTTAATTTTGACCAATAACTTAAAAATGCATGTTTTAATATGGTGTTCTGAGCTAACCCAACTAAACAGTTGAAATTGTGTGATCATCGCTGAAGGAACCATTGAATAGTAACTATTATAAATTATGCCATTTAGAATCTAAGGTACTGTACTTAATGACAAGATAATCATTCTAAACATTTATGAATCCATAACTAATACCAGTAATGGATTCTGATAACCATGAAATAGACTTTGAAAAGTAATTTCAAATCGTTTTAATGTATATGGTAGTAATAAATAATATATCTAAGAAGACATGATTACTGGTCTTGATAGTTTAACAGTCGTATGTAAATTATGCAATAAAATAAAACGAATGACTTATTAAGTTTTAAAATAACAATTAAAATTATACTTTCTATGTATAGGCTGTGGAGAAAGCATTATCATAAACTATGTTGAACTTCAGGAAATAACAAGTGGGCATTATAAATGAAACTATTTCCTTCTAATAAAAAACAATTCCAAAATATGTCTACTGTAAAAGGAAACAAGTTTATTAAGTTTATTATGTTGCCTGTGCCTAAATTTTTTCGAATTATTTTGACTAGGTTGAATTCGTTGGAATGTCCGAAGAATAAGTTAAATTCTACGATAGAAATACAAATGTTATTCAGGTAGAAAACAAAAAAGCGAAACATATAATTCTTTTAAATTATTTACGCATAGACCAAGTTTCATACCCAATCTATGCGGAACTGAACCGGAATATTAGAATGGGTTTCCGATTCAAACAACACTTTCTAAATAAAACATAATTTACACACTCTCGCCGCGAACATTAAAACATTATTTACAATTTCATCTCTTTAAGAATTCTTATAGGCAGCACAATTTCAATCCCCATAACTAATACAGTTGCGATGTTTTTATTTTAACATTTTTTTTACTTTGCGTTTTCCTTTATTAATAGAGTTTTGTCTTTAATGGTATTTGTATTATTTTAAATTGAATAATTAAATGAATAGTATCTTTATTATATTGTGCTTGTAGTTCGCCTTTGTCTTTTGCTTTCTCACTCTACTATATAGTATATAGAAAGTATAGTGATCGCAAAAAAATCGATGTTGAGATTTTTGTGGAAATATCCGTTTTGGGACCCCTGAGTCCAAAAAAGTGGTTTTTACAAAATGTCTGTCTGTATGTAAATTTTGAAAAAAAACCCCATTTTGGCAAAAACCCCCATAAAATCAGTTATTATTCTTTATAAAAAAACTGCTCTAATGATTTTGATAAAATTTGGCTTATTTGTAGCCTTTAATGTACCCTATCCATATGCATAAAACCGCATCTTTCTAAAAATTCTCGTTTAGCTAATAATAATAACATATTTTTGGGGGTTTTTGGCCATATAAGGGGTTGTTTTTCAAAATTTTCAAAACCTTTTTTCGTGCATCTATGCAGGCCTAATTGACGTGTTTGGTGCAAATTTGTTCCAAATCGATCGAATAGTTTTATCTCTAGCTAATAATAATAATATTTATTAGTTAATCTCCTAGTTTAAAATCACCTCTCCTACCCGTCCTACAATAATGAAGTCACTGTGAATCTGTTTAATAATTTAAATATGTTTGTGAGAAAGTATGTGCCACTTTCTGGTACCGTTTATTTTAAGTAGTTTTAAGACTGAAGCTGTAGAGTTAAATTTCAGTTTGTTTACTTATTATTTAATAGTTTTGAATTGCCTCAGTTTAGTTTATTTTACTTAATAAGTAAATAGCCATACATTTCTAGTTAGTATTTCTTTTTTCTTTCTAGTGGATACATTTGATTGTTTAATAATTATTACAGTTATTTTTATAGTTAAAAGTGTCTTAACGGTAATTTTTGCCACCGGTAATACTTTAGTCTATACGTTCTAAAAACAAATTTTACACGTCAGTTAAAAACAAATAAAACGAAATAGGCCTTACTTTAGAAAACGGAAATTGCAAAACTATTCCAGTGTAAACAAATTACATGGCTATACACCAGTAAGTAAGTTTTTAATAAGTTATGCGCTAAAAATGCTAGTTGTTAGATACGATACGTGACAAGCAAAACGTTTTGTAATCTAGGCACTGTTGAACTTTGCTCCACCAACGTCGTATATTTGTCTAATTGTTATGTTTTCCAAGAACTTTGTTGTGAAATCTCTTCTGTACATTGAACTGGTCGTTAAGATCTTGTTAAACAAATGTTCCAGTCTCAACGATACAAAGGCGAATTTCCCGTCGTCATTGAACTCTTGGGTATCGGTTTAAAAAATACTGTTGGACAAAAGTTTTGCATATAGTGATCCTTTGGCGTAGGTTCCGAAGGAGTGGTAGTATAGGCGGGTCCACAAGACGCATTGCGTGGGTATACGGCATTCGTTCATTCATTCAACCGCTGGTCTCAAGGCCACTCTAACCTAACTTGTGCAAAAGAACGGATGCAAGCTGTGTTTCCGGTGAAGCAATGAGCGGTACAAGAACAGTTATCTCTGGAATAACTTAACATTTATTAAAGGTTACTTATTATTTGATTCATATATTTATATTGCGATAACTACCATGTTTAAATCAACTCTTTCGAAACACGCAGATGAATGGAGTTACTCTGTCGACGCTTTAATTTATTTTCTTGGTTACCATGCAACTCAGCCTTAAAAGAAAAAAAAAAAAAGGCAAAGTCGTAAACTAAGAAATATAAGTTATAATTTAATTTGCAATAATATCCACCAACATTTCTTTGAGGAAAATATAGTCTTTAAATTTAGTTTTGAACTTTGACTTTGTTCACATCAGCTGTCCTAAATAAGGACCGCACACGATCAATATTATTGACAATATTTCGAAATATTGACAATATTATTGAAATTACCTCCTCAGTATTGATGGTTTGACGAAGGGTATTGAAGTAAATCTAGAAATCTTGAAATCCAGCCGTCAATATCGAAAGGTGCCGGAAATATTTATAATAATATTGAATTGCGTGCGTCTGAATCAATATTATTGTCAATACAGTGAAAAAGTGGAGTGGGGTTCCTATCCCGCTCTCCCGCCAGTCCTGTTATACAATGAATATAAATATTTATTTATATTACCTTTATTTATTACTATACCTTTTTTTATGAATATTCATTTATACAAATTTAAATTTAAATTTTACATTGAGAAGCGATACTCCTTCGTTTAGCTTCGGCAACATTCGTACATCTTCTTATAACATATAAACATCTTCCATTATTAATTTGTTCATTATAATATTAGTAACTTTTAAATCATTTGATCTATCATTATAAAATAAAAAGCAATTAAAATATAATATTTGTATCTTTATTTAGATATATAATAATGTATATAAATACAAAATTTTAACCTACAGTTTTATAACCGTTGTAATTGTCTACATTTACCTAGTTAAAAACCCCCGTCAGCATTATTTAGGTAGGCCTAGATAAAGTCTTTTGGTTTTAAATAGTTTTTTTAATGATATATTTCTGATGTGTATCTAATTAATCTGACTGTGATATTTCACAGGGGCTTACTAGTTTCAAAATAAAACGTACCTGTATTTATTTCTGTAGTACAGTCACTGACATGTTTCCAAGACAGCTTTACTGATTGTTCTAGGTGACATTATAGCAGAAAACTTCAGGTCTTCAAAGTTTCTTGCAGTTGCTAGATAACGAAGGGTCAAAACAAGCCGTTCTTCAATTATTGTTGTACATGCTCGCATGTTAGTATTTTGTTTTGCGAAATGATGCTCGACCATTGAAAGTAACAGTTTAAACTTTTCTTCACTCATTCTCAACTAATTGTGGTAGTCAGCGGAATCACTCAGTGTTATTTCATGTAATAACCTTAAGCGTGTGTACTTTTCACGTTTCAACAGCCATTTCTTCGCCCATTTTTACGTTTTTCCCTTTTTTTCAAAATCAAATGCAAAATAATCGCGACACATGCTTTCTTCTTGGCGTCCATTTTTGCATTAAACCTACCCAGATTGATGAAAGAATATTGACAATAATATTGACCGTGTACGGTGAGTCAAAAAAATTACATACTTCCTCTGGTTTGACAATATTATTGAATGAACAATATTGATCGTGTGCGGTCCCTATTCAACCTAGTTTGATCAAGCAGTGTAACGTTGTTTCGCACTTTGTTCCTATGTATATAAGTTACGTTAACATTATTTTTCTAAACTCGTAGGATTTGTTTTATCATACACATTTTTAAATGATGTGTTTTATTTTAAGTTTTATTTACTTTTTAATATTAACTCTGGCGAGTAAATGATTCAACTTCTGGCAAGTCTATATATACGGCTGTAGTAGACCTATTGATAAACTTGGACGTATATATGCCAGTGAAAATACACTTTATTTTTTACATTTAGGCTACATTTAAAGGAAATTGTCCCTACTTGGGCATAAAGCCTGTGCGTGGAAATAGTTAATCCATTCCTTATTTTAAACAAAAACACTGAACATAACAAATTATCTTTGAAGTGCTTTGGTATTTTATGAAATAAAACATGTAAAATACAAAACAAATTTGTACTGGAAAAATGTTTATTGTTTGATATTGAATCTTGAACTGACTCTCGTGTGCAATTTTTCTACAAACATGTTAAATTAATGCGATATTAACATACATGTGTATTATATTTTAATAATTACTTTAAACCAACAATAATAATAATACTCCTTGAAGTCTTCTTTCTAGCTATCGATGTGCTTAATTTTGCACTATTCGCACATGATGTTTGCTATTTAACCACGTTTTTATTTACATAAACAATCTTCATTTTTTTAAATTGTTAAATTGTTAAGCTGAACTGTTTTACCATTTAACTAAAATTAAGGACTAAATTACTACCACTGTTAATAGTTTTGTCGTAATTATATTAGGCCTAAATTTTGAAGATCTGACTGAGTCTTCACATTCCCAAATTATTCGTGAGATTGATTCACTAACGGACATAATAAAGACGCTTACTTAAATATTTATTAAAATTAAAAATATTACAATCATACTTTTCTAAATACTACGATTCTTTGCAATACCTTTTTCCTTCATTTCGTTTCTAAAATATTCGTTTCTCCTCAGTTTACTTTCTCTTTATAACAATGCTTCCTTCTGTAGGTATATAATTTTTAAAAGAATCAGGATCCTTCTTTTTACTTTTAACAAATATTAACTGATCTCTCTTCAATATAACATCAGCAATTGTAAATCTACTTTACACGAAACATTGTTAAAACTTAATGAAGCAGTTGAATATCGAACTAAAAAATCAGATTCTGAAAGAGAAATGCAAAGAGATTGTTACGTTTTTGTGCATGAAAGACAGTATAACGAATGGCTCATCTGAGCACAGATGCAGAACGTATACATACGTACAGCAACCACGGATGCATAAATTACGGTTGCAGAATCTTCTAGTCCTGAGTGGGAACAAAATAGCCATGTTAAAAGAAAGTAATAAATAAATGTTTATTTATTCAAAGACCGGTTTTTTTCAATTAATTCTTTGTTCAGATTCTACAGCCTGTGTTGACATTTTATTTAGACCGTATTGTGACACACTGTAACGTAACAATACGTTATTGCAACGGTCGAGACCACATTAGGGAGATTAGCGAAGTAATTTAGTGTTATAATATTCATGTGTTTGATTGTGTCAGTATGTGGGTCGTAGCTCGGCGTGGGACTTGTCTTCAACATGTGGCTTATGTTTACTTAGAGGGAATAAAGCTAGACTTCATGTTGGTCGTCATGGATTAGAACTACGACAGATTTATTGCAAACCGTGAATGTAAATAGTGTCACTACTCGACATCATTTGCATTACTACTACAATATTATGCATCCCTTTTAATAGTTCAAGTTAAAAAAAACTCTCATTGTATCAATGGATTTATGCAGAAGTTAATTAAGTTTGAAATATAATTGAATTATTCTTATTTATCCATTTATTAGGCACTCCTTTTGCACTTTTAAAACTAATTATCTCTTAATTTTTTAATTACATATTCTCGAATTATTTGGAATTTTTTTTAGGTATAATATTTTAGGTATAATCTTTCTAGTAAATATTTTAGGTTTTAGGCCGTTACTATGGCGTGACTTTCTGAAAATATCTACCATTTTGTTTCATGCTCCCTAGACCCTAAAATTATCTCAAACTCACGTAGGTTTATATATCTACCTATATTTCACATACCCCAACTTTTTATGAACATATTTTTTTTTGCAGAAATTACTTTCAGACTAATACATACAGTGTAGAGATGAAACATTTAAAAATTGGGCCAATATAAAATTCTCTTTATGTAAAAAATATTGCATTCTTTAAGGTTATTTTACTTCCTACAAGGAGTGATTCTAACGTTTTTTTATTATTATTAAAGTAGGCACAGAGTAAAATCATTTCAAATTTTTTGTAAACTTTCTTTTAAATATTATCAAAAACTTGTGTCAGCACTCTGCAACAATTTATTCGACCAATCCCTATTGCAAAGGGTGAGATCACAGAACAAAAAATCCATTACTTAATAGAAATAATATTGAACTTGTTTGAAATTGAAAATTATCAAAATATTGACAAAATATTTTGTCTCATATATTTACAGCTACCACCCTTAACGCAAGGGTTGAAAAATGTGTTTAATGCTTAGCTTACGGTACATGGGAACTTCGGCATCTACTTACACCTGAAGGCCGAGTCGAAAGGGATTTTTTAACTAAAAGATATAATCTCTAAGATTTTTTTTACAGCAGAAACGATAGAATATTTTACCGACAAAGCAGATTTAATCATTTCTACAAATTACTCCAGAAATCTTGCTCTCCACATAGAGCTAACTGTCTGCCCCTTATGAACTGCGAAATCTTATTGAGTCATATTAAAATGGTTGCACAGTGTTCAGAAGTTAATAAATGTTCTTTACCAATAAAAAATGCAGATTAAAACATAAATTTCCATTGGCATCCCAAATAAAGAGGCTTACTTTAATGATAAACGTGTCACCCTGAAGGTTACTCAATCAATGTAATTATAATAACACTTTTACTTATAATTTGTCTCTTCTGCCTGGCTTTAAGTGAAACAACAAACATACTTTATATCGAAAAGGCTTTATTAAACCACAAGTAAGCCTATTAGTTTAAAAATAAAATTATCCGACACAATTCAAGGAACAAACGGTAAAACATTAACGTCGCCTATTATTGTTGAGCAAACCCGCATTTTATAAACTAGAACAAAACTCAATCAGATAATACTGTTAATCAATTTAATTGAACGCTCTTGTACAAAGCCTAACCTTAAATTGTTTTACAGCCGTTACTCAATATCTGCCTTATACCTTGACCCCAATGCACTTTACTGTTCCGATCGTTTTCCATAAGATGTAATTTCTTTTTGTTCAACGCAATAAGTTCAGCCGAAACTGTTATAACCTAACCTCACTTTGTCCATTGTTTGTGATTATTCTATGTACAACACAAGCCCCTCACCTTGAACTGAATACCGGTTGAATGTTCTATGATTAATGACTCGCATTATGTCTTCCATACTGCTGAACCTGTTTGCAATCGTCGCCAATGTCTACGCGGCGGCAATCTACTAACTACTACTGTATCCATTTCAATTTACACTTTTTGCTTTAACTGATGTAATTATTTAGATAAAATTCCTACTACATTTCCTCTTTATAATGTTTAATTAAAACTTCCTTATAAAATGGAGTCTATTTCATTTTATTACAGTTTAAAGTACATTTATACGTGTCGTTTTACTTTCTTGAATTTTACTTGTCAGTCGATTTTCATAATAAAGTTTGAAATAGCTTTAACCTGCGTGTGTCAATAATCAATAATCAGAACTCAACAAATGTTTTACTATTCGTTTTAGGATGCCAAATTTAGGTACCTTAAAAATAATACTGAGAACTGTCTTGTGGGGATTCATTTAAAAGACCTGTTTTTGAGGATAAAAAACTATTTTTCAACTAATTTTGTGATGTATATTTTTACGATATTCGCGAAAATGTTCTTTAAAAGAACCCGTATCCCTCCCGAAAGTAGCGCTGCTAATATTTTTACAAACTAGTGGTGTGACACTAAACTGAAACACTATAGCAAATGCGAATTGGTGAAAAATTTATGCAAAAGATATCTTTCCTCAAAAATCATAGTCCCTATATTTACTAACTACTGAATCTAAAATTTCAAAGGAAAAGCCGTGTTGTTATAAATACACAATGCACTTTACAATTTTTTTTTATATTCAATCATATTTGCGTCAACACTCTGGTTGGAATCCGTCACCTTCTTCCATTGGTATGGTTCTTATCAAGCTATTGTTATATTGAATATTAAGTACATGAAGTGTTGATATTCGGGATGGTTTATGGTACGGAACCCTTGGCGCTTGAGTATATCTCGTCCCATGAGTGTAAACACAATATCTGACAACTGTAACCACAGAGGATATAAGTAATATAAGTAATAAGGATATAATAAGGTATTATATCCTCTGTGCTGTAACGACCTGGATGCTTTTTAATTTGCATGAGTCCCTTGGACGATTGTATATTTGCATCAACCCTTGGACCGAATCAAACAAAATAAATAATCTAGACGGTATACTGACAGCGAGACCAGGTCAAATCATTGGTAACCTGGTTTGTGGGAGGGGGACTCTTAGTCCGCATAGATCGAGGCCATCTTTACATGGGTTTGACATTTTGCGCTGAATGCCACTTATTTATTAGCATGGGTTAGGTTATTGGGGGTACAAAGAGAAAAGCTGTCAATCAGAAAAGGTCCAGTCTCTTTGTCCACCTTTGCGAAATATTTTTGTGGTTGGAGTGTAACCGGACTTTCTGTCCTGCACTCTTATAAGTAACATCCTTGTATAAGTTATCGATGAGTATAAATTTAAACTTTAAAAAATGTATTCACAAATATATTGCAAAGAACTTTAGGTTGTAAAGTATTTATAGTGGATGGACTATTTGTATTTATGTTACCGATTCTTGTATTGGAACTTATCACATATCGAATAAAAATGTATACACAATTTGGCAAACAAAACTTAGACTGGGCTACTTGATGTTGATAAAACTATCTTCAACAGGGTTTCCTGCGTAAGGAGGAAGATGCATTGCTTGTTTCGTGATCGTTAATTTGTCAGAAAGGTATTTTTTTGTTTGAATCAATCCATGATAATATCATCCTATAGTTATGTATTTTGTATGTAACCCAGAAAGAGATTTAATGCACGTGTAAGGGATTTGTTACACTTCATTAAAAATCTTTCAGATCTACAATCGGTTTATTGTTTTCTTTACACATTTGATAGCCTACTGTAACTGTTTATTTAAATAATTATTTAAATAAATTTCAATGCTTAAATCACAATAAATTGCGAATATGTATTTAATATTTTATTGAAATTTCATTAGAAAGTGATCAAAGAATCATCCGATACGAAAACAAGAGTCATAAACCGAAACGGAAAGTCGAGATTCGTCAAATCTTAATTCAAAACGTGCACCATAGTTGACAAGTCGGCCCAACCTCGGGTTAGTTATATTACCATACAATGAACCCGGCGACAGTTACACAGGAAATGAATTAAGTAGTGGTGTCAAGAACACTATGGGACTTCTATAGTCCCTTTACTGTACTTCTTACACACACTATTTTCATTTCAAATATTTATATATAATCTTTTATCTTGTTTATGAATAATATTATTTGTATGCAGATTATTTCCAGTTTCTTTAACTAATCTTGAAACAAATTACCCTCTTTCACACTGTGATATACTGCTAACTACTTTTTTTATTAGCCTACCACAGTTAAGTGAGATGTTCTTCTTATTGTAATCTAAGTTTAAAGCAATAACCCTTAAACTTTGATGAATGTTACGAGTTTTATCTCCCTAAGATGTCAAAGCGTTCCAACGGATGAAAAGAAATACTCTTTTAAGCGTAATTCTGTAAAACATATTAAGTATATTTATAGAGTTGTTTTCTGAAAGTATCATACTGAAACGTTAAAGTACCCTCACTCACCCATTTAACACGATCTTCCAAACTATTGCACATAGGAAATTGAAATTCAACATGAAGGGTTTCATGGTGTTGACATCCACTAAGAAATACTTTTTCTTAATTTAACGTTATATGGCGGAAAATATGGGAAACTCTATTTTAAATATGCAAACGCCAAGCCTGGTAGAAATATTCCTTTAATATATGAGGCGAAGAATTGCATTTGCAATACAGTTTTCAATATTGCGGAAGAGTGGATAAGCCAAAATGTTTCTTTTATATAACACCGAATAATTAACATTTCCAATACGTTTTACAAAACGACTATAAAGAACTAATTCTGCTGTACCTTTATTATAACGTACTAATTCTGCTGTACATTTATAAAATAGAAAAAAATTTCAAATTTCAAAACGTATATTTTTTATTTAAAATTACACATACAAAATAATTTGTTATTTCGTATTCCTAAACGATATAATCCCTTCTGGAAAAGCCATCATTATATCTCTGCAGCCTCTATTCATATTTGCAAAGCATTTGATTGGATCTGAAGTTCATAAAATAATCAGTTTGAAGATACAATAAAAAATTTTTTACTGGGCGTAATGCCTGTACATTTGTTTAAATAATATATACGTTTCATTATTATAATTTTAATATTTATAAAGGGCTGGGGTATTCATTTTGAAACTTCTGTATATCATAAAGTACAGTTGCAAGCAATGAATTCGAACGAATGTATTTAACTAAATTTAATACGAGCATAACATTTTATTAACGTACAGATTCTTTAAGTCGAACGTGATGGCTTCGGAAGAAGAATACAAAAGCCAAAATAGTGTAAGAAGATGTTGTAAATCTATCGAATGGAAGAGGATCATGACGGGTGGTCTCGGAGATTGATTATTGAGATTGCAATCTGCCTCTACAGAACCTGGGGAGGCATAAAGAAGGCTCTCACTCTGTCATTAAAATCGAACGTTGGTCAGACCAAATAAGAATGCATACAATTTTACTTACTTGGTATACAACAGTTGCTTGTAGGAATTTTACCCAGCTATACGTGTATCAAAATTATTGGTCAAATTGTTAGATCATATAGACTGTGTTAATAATATTCGTTTTAATATGACATCAACTTAATTTTGCACTGTAAACATATTCTCAAGAAACAAGTATTTTAGTAATTAATTGTTTGTGAAAACGAGGTTTTTGATTGAACCTTTAAGACGGATATTTAAGTTGTTTCTTTTTACAACATTCTTTAGAAACATGTTTACGACTTTGAACATAATGCGATATTGAAATACTTCCAAAAAAGAGTGCAATTGCATGTGAAAATACCTCCACTTAATTTCACTAAAAAAATACCCTCAACACAGCACCAATAAAACTATTCTAAAAGAACGTCAGAGCTGATTTGAACTTAACACCGCCTAATGACATCTCTAATCTACCGCAGATGCATTAGTATTTAGTGCAGTTGCTAATTATCTCGCAGCATTTTTTTTCTCACAGTTCCTCAACTTCCTGTCTACAACTACTAATTAGCATAGGAATTCACTGAACCCGGTTCCATTTATAACGGTCTTTGTTTCTCAATTCTTCGCTTCCCGTACACCCATCTTCCTCTACAAAACATCACTTCACAATCATTGACCTGCTTCTTTGACATTGACATTCACCTAACCTTAACCTATAGAGCACTATTTATGCAAATTACGTTTCCTTCTGCAATGCGGATAGACCTACGAAGTTTGGCGTGTTTAAGGTATTGTTTTACATAAATAAAGCTTGCGTTGCTCGCTCCGACTCTGTCAGTGTTATTGATAAAACAATCAGGAAATAAGTGAATGTGAGCTGAAAGCGGGGATTTTAGAAACTTCGAAAACCAGGTATATACAAATATAGTTTATTTATATTGGTAAAGTATGTTTTACTCTAGTATAGTCTAGGTACTCTGGTCGACAGTTTATTTATGGGTTGTGCTTTGTACATGAAGATAGTTGGCGTTCCTAATACATCTGGCACACCACCAACTCACATCCAAGCAAGAAAGGGGCAAGGACCGTCTTACTATCTTATCTGCTGCACCTCTATCACTATGAAACCGTTTATCAGTGTATGCAATCGGAGGTCGAAGCCTCTGGGCAGACTGGAGAATGCGCGCTCCTTGCTTCGAGGCTTAGACTGGTCGGTGGCCCTTTAACTACATACATCCGAGAGGACCCAGCACGCTACGGTTTTAGCTACCGTCAGATTTTCAGTGGAGGTCAGATTGCGCGCCAAAAGTCACAGAATTGATATTTATACAAATACCTACAACTAATTAAGCCATTTTAGATTGAGACAGTGACTTTGACAATTACAAACATTTTTGAGATATTATTTTTAGAAGTATTTTTATATTTATTTAGGTTTTACAGATCTACATCCAAGCTTTTTCAAGTCGTATTTTTCCACTCACGAGTGTACTGCGTCGTTAGTTAGAATAAACAAACTTATTTCATCAGTAATTATTTTGAAATATTTATTTATTTGTATTTACTATATACAGTACTAACAAATAATAACATTTTTGAGAGTGTTGTGACGCGTGGTTCGCTGCCATCCAAGTTTAAAATTGTCGGAACCATCTCCATCACGGTTTGCAGGTTTGAGTTGAAAATGTTTGTGATTGTTGTCTCAAACGCTGTTAAAGGATAAAGAACAAATTGAGAACTGCGTTTGAACTGAATTTCAAAACGACTGTGCTTGTGCTTGTGTATGAATCTGATAAACAAAGTACATCAATGATGTACCAGTTGCTGACAGTTCAGTAGGTCAATCGTATAAATTTGTTGACCTGTATGTCAATGTCGTGCATCAGATGGCAGTGGCGTACCAGATCGGAATGGGCGATGAGATCTCCTACGCATGTTTTTATACAATAGCGGAGGTTCAATTATTTTGCAATTACAAACAGCACTGAACGTTGAATCAGGTCGTCAAACTGGATTTAACAATAGTTCGATTTTTTAGAAGAGTCGGACAGTATGTCAGTTCAACCTAAACGACGTTAACTGTGATTGTTTATCAAGTAAATGTTTCAGATATACGTAATACTTAAAAACACTTTTTTATGTAGTAATATTATATTTCTTGCAATGTCTATTACATTAGTTTAAGTTTTATAAAATTATATAACAACTTTAAAAACATCTTGAAACCCGCTGGTTTAGAACGAATTTTACGAATCACTATTAAGAGTAGTGATTACTTAGCCTATTACTTATTTTGTTACTGCATACATTTCTCGCTTTCATTTTAACTAGCTTATATTAGTATAATATAATTATCTTAATTACTTTTTAAATCTACTTTGGGGTGGTGATTTGCGGTGGTGATTTTTATATAGAAACTAGCTGACCCGTACGGCGTTGCCCGTGGTGGTTGGTATTTTCAGTCTTTTTAACGTAATTGTATTCTTTTTAAGTGTTGAGTCAGTGAGTGGTATTTGGCTTTTATATATATAGATCTTAAATAATAAAAGCACCTTTAGTTAATTTCATAAACGCTCCCACGTACAGGCTGTCGAAAAAATTGGATCAAATATTGAGAAACAACATAACTTTCATCCATAATTATTCATTAAGAAATAGCGCAGTCCTTATTAATAAATTGAACCATATAGAAATAAATAAAAACAGTATACTAGTTTCATTTGATATAGAAAACCTGTACACAAATGTACCAATATCTGAAACAATAGAAATTATAAAAAACAACATTTTAGACAATAATACCATGGAACACAGATTGGACGAACTAATCTTACTCCTTAATACGTGCTTACAACAAAACTACTTTGTTTTTAAAGATGTTTTTTACATACAAAACAAAGGATTAGCCATGGGTTCTCCACTCTCTAGCGTGATGGCAGAAATATTTCTAAATTATATGGAGACTAAATACATAATGCATACTTCAAATCAATTTCAAAAAGATATACAATTTTACTACAGATACGTTGATGACACCATTTGTCTGTTTACGGGTACTATAAGACAGTTAAAAATGTTCACCAACTACTTGAATGGAATACACCCATCACTTAAATTCACCAACGAATTAGAAACAAACAATAGCATCAATTTCCTAGATTTAACCATAATTAAAAATATCAACAAATTCAATTTTAAAGTATACAGGAAACCAACACAGACTGACCATACAATACATGCAACATCCAATCATCCCCATAACCACAAAATGGCAGCCTATTCCAGCTTTGTACACAGAGCTCTCACCGTACCCATGAATACAGTTGATTATAACAAAGAAATTAATATAATAAAACAGATCGCAGTTTCGAATGGCTATGACCACAAAATAATTGACAGATTAGTGACGAATAAAACTAAGATATGCAAACCTACCATAAAAGAAAAAACCAAAAATATCAGCACGGAATTCCATGGACTAGTAGAGAATGTCGCAGGAAGGATATTTAAAAAACAAGGTTACACGTTAGCATTCAAAACAGGAAATAATTTAGGAAATGCATTAAAACCTAGAAATAAAAAAAAAATGCCCATTCAATGCAAGCGGCGTATATAAAATATCTTGTGACAATTGCCCTAAACACTATATCGGCCAAACGGGAAGATCGTTTAAAACCCGATCTAAAGAAGACTTACCGAAAAGAAACGTTAACCCAATAAAATCTAAATTTGCTGAACATCTAGTAGAAACAGGCCACAATTATTCCAATATAGATAGCAATATGCAAATATTACATAAATGCTCAAAAGGGCCAATTATGAATGTCCTAGAAGAATTCCAAATTTACAAACAATGTATTTCTGATCCATCTATTTTATTAAACGAAAAAGTCCACTTTCAATCGAATACCATCTTCGACAGTATAATTAAATTAACCCCTTCAACTAGAAGACATACCCACCCGCAAAACTAGTTTTTTTGTTCAGTACTGACTAACAC
>JAGFPH010015094.1:0-21978 GCA_018207615.1 Philaenus spumarius | reverse complement strand
AAAAAAAAACTAGAGGACTTACCTAAACTGTTTAGTCACAGTATTTTGCCGATAACAGTATGATTATAATATTTATATAATTATAATATTTCGTCGTATTATCACACTATTTATAATTAGAATGAGTTGCCTAAACTGTTTGTTTCTACACAAAAAAGAACAAGAACAATCCGGCAACGCTGTCAGGACGGTAAGAAAAACGTGTCGGCACTTTACAATGTAAATTTCCATAACGAACTTTTGATTTGAAAGTTTATAATGTTGTAAATGTTGAATATGGTTAAATATTGGTTTCCCGGTATCAGTGAAGTGTATAAATACTATATTTATTAAGAAAAAAGTTCAGGTTTGTGTGTTTATAGTAGTTTCGTTTGACAAGGTAAAGTAAATAAATACCCAACATGGTACCGAATTACGCAATCATAAAAATTATCAACAATTCGAAGGCAGCTTTGAAAACCAAAGAATGTGCGGAAACAATGTGGGTCAAAGAGGAAATTAAATTTTTATCCGCCAAAAAGAACTGTACTGAACAAAGAATTATACATGTTTCATTTAGCTTTATTGAACACATTTCATCCGGAAATTATAGACTCGATAATGCACTGTGTCAACAATTACATTAGGATCGCATTGAGACGTATCTTAAACAAACAAACAATTAAGTTTGTATCTCAAGAGTAAAAATACTGTACACAGGAGCACGTTGAATGTAAACACAAATTCTATGAACGAGTTTCTAATCATACTTCAATAATATTTTTAAATGATTAACTGAGGGTTCTGAATAAAGGCCTTAAATATAATTTAAAACAATCTAGTAAAAACCATATAGTTCAGGAAATCATTAACACTGAAGCAGCAATTAAAACAATACCAAATTTCAAATCGCACAATAAAACTAGAATATTAATTAATGACGATCTCAGGACACGCATAAATAAAATATACCACAACAATATCCCCCTTGATCCAAATCCCGGACTCGCGACTGAATTAAAACTAATAAAACATATAAAAAACAAGCTGTCAGACAACAATGCACTTATTACAAAGACAGATAAAGGAAACACAGTGGTCATTTTGGATGTTGATAAATACAAGGCAAAGGTAAAAGATTTCATAAGGAATAACAATATTGAACAGGTTCCCAAAAATCTGTAAAAACGTTAAACAACACGATAAATAGTTTTATAAATAATCTGTTTAGCCAGAAAACACGCCACTATTTAAAACCTATATATGCTGAAGCTCCACATTTCACTGGCTTACCAAAAATACACAAAACTGACACATCCATCAGACCCCTCATTAATTTCAAAACCGCGCCTGGATACAAGACCGCCCAAAAACTAGCTTTAATCATAACTAGCTTTTTGTAACAGCATAAATTTAAAAAAACAACCATAGCATTAAAAACAGTATAGAATTTGTAAATAAGATCAATGACATAACCTTGCAACCAAATTTTAAAATCGCCTCTTTTGATATTGTCAATCTTTATACAAACATACCCATCCACGAAACAATAGATATTCTGAGAGAACACCTCACTGAATCCAACATTTTAGACACAGAAGTAATAACAGAATTGATCGACATTGTATCGGTAATATTGCACCAAAACTACTTTACTTTCGACAGTAAATATTATATCCAAAAAGAAGGTTTAGCTATGGGTTCGCCACCCTCGGAACCAATGGCAGACATCTATCTGAACCATTTCGAAAACAAGTACCTCCTATCAAGCTTAAATAAAATGCACAACCACATAATATATTATGCAAGATATGTTGATGACACATTTGTAATTTTCAATGGTACCAGTAGACAGGTAGAAAATCTAACAAACTATATGAACAGTATAACAGTTATATGAAATTCACATGTGAAAAAGAAATGGATGCAAAACTAAATTTCCTGGACCTAACTGTAATAAAGCATAACGACAAATACCAATTAAAAATTTACAGGAAACCTACAACCACAGACATCACTATACATTCCACATCGCACCATCCCACATCTCAAAAACAGCCACTTACAACAGTATGTTACATAGGCTCATTACAATACCTCTCGGACAGGAATATTACTTGGAGGAGCTGAATACTATCAAATATATTGCCACGGCCAACGGTTATAAGATATCTATGATAAACACCTTATTAAATAAAAAACAGTAGAAAACAGTAAATCTTTAAAACCTGGTGAAAAAACCACCTACATAGCCTGTGAGTATGGAAACATACTACCGAATAAAGTTTCAAAAAATTTCAGAAAATTTAACATTACTACAGCTTTTCAAACCAATAATAACATCCAAAAACTTCTCAGTCAAAAACCAAAAAAAAATTTAAATATAAAACTGGGATTTACAAACTAATTTGCGATGAATGTGATTCGTTCTATATAGAGCAAACAAGAAGAGCGTTCCATCAGAGGTTCAAAGAACATTTGCCCAAAAAGAACATATACGGCAATAAATCAAATTATGCACGCCACCTGATAGACAACTATCAGCTATACTGGCTATACTGACTTCGAAACCAATTTGATACCATTGAATACATGCAAAAGAGGCAAAATTATGCATTCTATCGAGGAGTATGAAATATACAAAACCTTTAAAAACAATGAAAACCAAGTCATGAACGACCATCTGCAATTCTCCTCGAACACTTTATATCAGCATACAAGTTAACGGGCTTACTAACAAACGTCACCGCATGGTCACTTAACCTTGTAATGACAGTTGTCCTTGGACCACCATACGGGATGCATCCCACGCGTAGAAAGTTTTTTAATATATACTCAATGTTTGTGTTTGTGTGATTTTTGTGTAAATATTGACGACCTCACAAGAGTGACAAGTATCTGATGATGGAGTAAATCTCCGAAACGCGTCATATATAAGAGAGAAGAAAGTCACGTGATGGAAATAAAGTACGTAATTAAGCTTAATTATAACACTGGATCGCCAAACTAGAGATGTATATAATAGCATTACAAAAAAAGTAGGGTAGGTAGCGTAGATAGATACAATTTTTAGGTTACATTGTGTGAGTTACGTTGTTTGTAAAGCGTTAGTAATTGTTGATTGTGTTTGGTGTAGGAATTACTTGATGTTAGGTTTTATTTTAGATAGAGAAACATATAAGTAGAATCTTTAAAGTTTAGTTTTTAGTTTTTTCCTCGCAGAGTTATAATAAAAAAATCCAAATCAATACAAAACTGAATTCAAGAGTTATACCAATCAAAAATTTGTGCAACACATTATGTGTTTAAAACTTTACTCAAACATTCATTCACAAGATTTCTCCTCAGATAAAGGACGATACAGAAAACGTAAACATGAATAACCGTCCCACCTAATTGTGCACTCGATCATAACCTTTAAATCCTATCGACAATTTCCATGACCACCACATCCCGCCAATGTTTACTTCCAGGAAACGTCAGGATCTGCAAAGCATGTGGGATGTACATAGCAAAAGTGATGAGTATCATAACACATCAAAACATCAGGAAAGGATGGCGATGACGAAGAGTGGATAACAAGTGTTGGGGACTTTCTTAACTGTTGCTGAGACTGACGGGGAGCAGTCTCCCAGTATCATTACCCAAGGACTGTCCAACAATATAGCAGGCACAGGATATTGAGTTTATATGTATACATTGTAAACACAAATATGTAACTACCCTAAAAATAAAAATTAGATATAAATTTCAATCAAACGTTGAGACGTTTTGGGAGGTTGTGTGATGTTACGTTAGTTAAGTTTAGCTAGTTTTAGTTAGAGTTGAATGAACTAGTTTAGGTGAATAGACACATTCCGACATACCAGGTAGAGTAAGTAGACCAATAAACAACAAAGCAAGTAAAACTGAGGAGGAGGGAAAAAGTTATAAATAGGGGGGAAGAACAAAAAACCGGGGTCTGTTGGCCGGTAGTGAAGTGAGGGAGAGAACGTGACCGGTAGGAACCGAGCCACCCAAGGTTCAAGGAAGATAATAAAAGGTGAGAGTAACCTTGTGATTTTTTGGGGATTGAGATATAATAGTAGATTAAATCCTTTGGGTTAAGGTAAAATTGTGGATACTCAAAATTATTTCAGTCTCTTGAATTCAGTTTTACTTGCGAGTTGGATGTTGTAATTAGTTAAAGAGTTAGCCAAAGGTTTTAGGATCGATAATATTGTGATGTTAAATATATAAGTTTATAAGATCTAAATATAAAGTGAATATAATTAAATGCTTGTATCTTTTCAAATCCTCTCACATACTAGTACTAGGGGCTCAGCCCCTGGACGCTTCGCGTCCCAACCCCGCCTCAGTTGGCTGCTTCGCTTCGCTCGCAGTTGGAAAATTCGCTAAAGGATCTCGTTAATCTTTGGCTCGTTTGTACATGGGTGACCGAGCAAAAATCAGCTGTATTATTTGGCAGCTGACTCAAACTCATTAAACATTATCTCCATAAGATTAACATGGGAAATTTGAAGGATTGTATGCCGGAGCTCCTTCTCGGGTGAATAGCGGCTAAACGGATGATCGGATCTTAACAGGTAGAGTCCCATGTGTAACACATGTGCTGCATGCTAGGTGTAACCTCAAACCCAAGTGGTTTTGTATGGTCCAATTTATTCTAATTCCAACATGCAAAAGCAGTATAAATTAGCTTGTTTTTTAACAGTAATTAAAAACTATCCAATGAACATCTGATTTTGGATAATACTCATTCTCAGTTCTATTCCACTCTATTTCCAACATGCTAAAACAGTATAAATTGGCTTGTTTAAAAACAGCTGTTTTGATCGCTTTATTTACTATTTCGTTGTTATTTTGTAACCAACATGGTAACCCATAACACCCTATGTAAAATTTTTTCAACTTTTAAATTAGATTTTCTCAAAAAATTGTGTTTTTACACGAAATACAACTATGTGGGTGTACTTAAAAATCAAAATTATGTGACACATGCAATCCATGTGAGAAAGAGATATTATGAGATATGTAAATTCATATAGTAAAGAAACAAAGAGTGAAGGGTCTACTAAGATAAGAGACGCAAGATCTAATAATCAATTATTAGTGAATTTCATTTTTATATGTATAAATAAATAAAGACGCAAAATAAATAAATTCTGATAACTTTAATACGTAAAGATAAAAAAGCAGACTTCAATTTATAAAATAATTCGACCACGCAGCTGGACCGCTGACGTGAGTTGAGCAAATTTCCAAAATTAAGTTTATATAATGAATATGTTTTAAGGTTTCAACCAACAATTTGGGAAATAGGTCTACTCACGAAGGCGTTGAACAGCTGTCTGTGTGTATGCAATATATTAGTAGAATTTGTTTCCTCCTAGTGGCCTCGCGAGTTTGTACCACTTGGCTTCGAACCGGGTACTTTTATGGTATTTCATGGTTTGGTCGATTTTGGGGGAACCAAGCGAGCTATAAAGTCGCGTAAAAAAACAAAATGTGCAGAATAACATCCTACATTTATATTTGTAGAAAAAACTCTAATAAAATTTCATTCTCGTAGTAAAAATGTACAAAAATAGTTACTTCCGGTCAAAAAATGTACTTCCGGTTGTTGGATTTTTTTTGGCTAACCAACTCGTCCGAGCGACATAGACAACCAACACGTGTACCAAAATTGGACCAAATCAGACTTAAAATGCGGCCGCTAGAGTGCGAACACATATATACATATATATGTACGTGTTTTACAAAATTACTAATTAGTTCCAGAAAAGTAATTTTGAATTATTTCCATACATTTAATTTTTTACAAATATTCTTATGACAAATGAAGAAGTTCTTCTTATGGAGGAATATTACTTAGCTTATTTCATACACTTGGGGATCCCAAAAACATATTTGCCAAGAAACACAAATTAGGGTGAGCTGTGCACCAGTGAATTTAAAATGTTAATATTAAAGAAACAATTTTTATTACAAAACTAAACAAGTTATTATAGAAAATTAAATTATTTAAGTAGATTATGTTAACTAGGTTCCATATTGTTTGTGTACAATTGAGGCGTCTAGATGCAAAAGTGGACATTTCTAATTTGCAAAATTTTCGGCAAACTGAAAAAAACTTTTAAAATACTTAATCTTTGCCTGAAACACATGGTTTTTTACCATAACTTATGTTTTATAACTAGAAATGTGAAATAATAACCAAAACTGTTGAACGATTTCAAAAATCGTTTAAAAATTTTAAAAATCAACTAATAAATTTAAAAATTTCCGATTTTATAGTAATAAAACCTCTAATGTAAAAATTTAATTTGTATTGTTTTATATTTTTTCATTACATAATAACAGTTATTTTCATTAACTACAAGACCAATTGAGCTTAAATTTAGTAGGAAGATAACTAACTACACTCTGTGTGCTCATATAGGCCAGTCGGTAGGGGTAATTTTAGACCAAAAGTTCCAGTAATTTACAACACGGTTGATTTTTTTTATAAGTACATTAAAGTATGTAGATTAACATAAAAAAAAACGTTTACCAGTCTATCGATTTCCCAAAGTCGAAAAAAATCTATTAACATTTTTTTTTCGATATTCCTTAATATTTCAAGCTGGGATGAAGATAAATAAAAATAAAAAATACCACCGTGTAGGGGAAGTATTTTTCAATAAGAAAGGACATATAATATGTATTTATTTCGTCCGAGCCGGTTTGTCTGGAAAAAATTCGATAATGCAGGTATGTATTTTACAGCAGCACGACTCGGCCGCAAGGCTGAAGACCTATGTTTTGAAGCGCGGCCCAGTACATTATAAACAATCGCATGGTTATGGTGTATTAATAAATAGTTGTAATAGGGCGTTTTCAAGAGAAAAGTGTCAGCTTTACTATGGCATGTTTGTTTTTTTTTTTTCATTACACATAATCATCTAACAAATTCCCCAAATATATATACTGAAATTTAAAAAATGTGTCTCAAAGAAAAAGAAAACTGGTTATTTGGGGTTTTTAGAAGGAACTGATTCATATAAAATAAGAAAATTCAACATGGTGGATTCAAAATGGCTGCCATTTTCTTTAAAAATTCAACTTTTTTATATTCAAAATAATACAATTTCGTTAAGACTAGCGTAATATCCTATACGCAGTCTTGATTAAGTTGTCTTCGAAAAAAATCCATTTTCTCTCAAGATAATAATCCGATTTGTATGAAATTTAAAATATACGTAACCAATATGAGTATAAATATAATATACAAAAATTATACATCTGGGATAATTTTAAACTAAATAGACCAGTAAATTTATAAACGCATAATTATCAATGAATATTTTTTTTATATGATCATTTCCGTCCATACATATAGCAGATCTAAGTTGGCCATTTTGTAATATATCGAATTAAAACTTGGTATAGTAAGTGAAAAGTTTATTTTTAACTTATATACCAAGATTCAAGTTGTTATCTTCAAAATTTGATGAGCTAGAGCCACCAGACTTATCTACGAGCCTCACCATTTTTTGCTTACCGAACGTTGTAGCCCTTTCAATCTATTCCAGTTTCATCAATTTTTGGAATATCAACATCAAATTTGTTTTACAAATTGAGTACACCAGTATAAATATTCTTAGTAAGTATGAACGATTTTTTTATGTTATTTTTCAAAACGAGGCCTTGAAAATAGTCTTCTGTTTTACCTTCTCGTTTTAACTATAACACCTTTATATTCAAGGACTCCATTTTCAACAATTTTGAACATATCGATTTAAAAATTGGTACAGAAGTTACAAACACAATTGTTTTTTGCCGTACTTATTTTAAAAACTATATTTTAAAAAAATGACTAATCTGCAGCCGATCAACTCAAGCGTTTTGATAAAAAATCTAAAAAGGTCTAAAATTATACTTTTTTAAGTAACTTGTGCTTTTAAAAGTAAATATTAGAAAAGTTTATACTCCTTGATCTTGTTTGAATCTATACATTTAACTTGTAAAAAAACTTTCAAGTTGATATTTTGAAAATTTTCTAAAATTGAGCCGTTTAAAATGAGTTTGTGGGTCCGGTACTCCTAAAATCGAGAAACCCATTGATAAGTCAAGTGGCTCTAGATCGGGTCATTTTCAAGATAACAAGCTGAGACTGAGCATAAATGTTTAAAATATATATTTTAACTCCTATGTTAAGTTTCAATTCGATATATTAAAATTCAACCAATTTAGAAAGAGCCAACGCTTCATATATGAATGAGATTTCCCTTTTTAGTGATTTCCAATGCTGCAAAATACATACCTGCATTAACGAATTTTTCCAGACAAACCATTGCTCGGACGAAATAAATACATATGATCTTTTTTTATTGAAAAATACTTCCCCTACACGGTGGTATTTTTTATTTTTATTTATCTTCATCCCAGCTCGAAATATTAAGGAATATCGGAAAAAAAATGTTAATCGATTTTTTTTCGACTTTGGTAAATCGATAGACTGGTAAACTTTTTTTTATATTAATCTACATACTTTAAGGTACTTATAAAAAAAATCAGCCGTATTGCAAATTATTGGTAGTTGTAACCTACACCGACTGGGCTAATAGGCCTTTTCCAGATTTTAATATCCTTTGGAGCTCTGCCAAACTGGCTTTTAGTGTTCCGATGCTAAACATATTAATATAAAACTAGTGACTTGTAGGGGCAATAGCCCCTATATTTAGGTTATATTATTCTAGTATTTTAAATGGCCTACCTCTGTCTGGTGGTCTTCCAGCGTTATTCATTATAGTAAAAAATAGCAAGTACAGTAGAAATAATCTTATAATGTGTTTAATCATATAAAATGTGTTTGATTTTAATTCTCACTTTGAAACAAAAACACAGCTACAGTAACAAAACAGATAAAAAAACTGCAAATTCAGGTGTTGTTATGATAGCTGAATTTTTCAATTTATATACAATCACCTTTTTTTTAACACTAAACTTACCTGATTTACACCTACATATTCCCATGCTAATTAAATGGGAATTATTTTATTCCGTAAAAAATTTTTGGGGCACAATTAAGAAAAATGAATATTTTGCCCCAAAATTTCATGTCCAGACCGTTAAAATGAAACCTCTCCCAGCTTTCTACTACCTCCCATTCGCTCACAACACAATTTCATTGGAAAATTTGGGCTTACGGAATTAGATATATATTGGGCTTACGTTGTTGAATTTATTATAATTATTGTACTGCATGTATAAACTGTCTTGTTGAACCTGTCATGACTCAAAAATATAGAGGTGTATGTGGTCTAAGTTTGACTGACAGGTCACTCACTAGTGTTTCACCCTATCAGGACTAAGGGAGAGAACCATAATGTGCATGGTTACTAGCTTAGTAGCTTTGCCCTCCAGCCTTGCTTGATCTCCTGATTTCAGTTTTATAGTCAGATCAATCACACATATGATCAAATTATATCTACATACTGCATTTCAATAAAAATTTCGGTCAACTTTTACTTTTTTCTGACAAATTACTAAATTGTGGAATCAGGCCTAAATATATTAACAATAATTATTTCAGCATTAACCATAATCTCAAAGCTATGTATCATAAACATGCCAAGCCCATATTAAAGTTTACTATTTCACTATAAATTTAGACCAAATTTTTCTTTCTTATACAAATTAAATTGTGAATGAGGCCTAAAATATTTTTAATTTAACTATTGCAGGATTAACCATAACCTCAATGCTATGCTTCAGAAATGAGCCATGTCAATATAAAAATGTACTATTTCACCATAAATTTAGACCAACTTAGAATTTCTTCTTACAAATTAAATTGTGAAATCATATCTAAATATATTAACAATAATTATTGCATTATTAACCATTATCTCAAAGCTATCCTTTGGAAATCAGCCAGACCTATATTACAATTAAATATTTCAATATAAATTTCGGTCAAGTTTAACTTTTTTCTGACAAGTTAAATTGTGAAATCAGGCCTAAATATATTAACAATAATTATTGTAGTATTAACCATAACATCAAAGCTATGCTTCAGAAATGAGCCAGGCCAATCTAAAAATGTACTATTTCACCAAGAATTTATGCCAACATTTGATTCTCTTCTTACAAATTTAAATTACGAAATCTGTCCTAAATATAGTAACAATGATAATATTATTTAGCAAAATGTTCTATTGATATATCATTTTATATTTATTTGTGTATTATAATATTATATTCCGTGGACTAATCCCTCTGTTTAATAAATAAGCACCATAAAAACATTCAACCCGTCTTGTTACATTAATATTATTACATCAACAGAACTCCTATAAAAGCGGGTAAGCGTACGTACGTGAGTAACATATAATATAACAGCTGATTCCACCCATCACCTGTAAAACGTAAACAAATCCAGTGTATATTATAATTTGGGGTTATGTTTACAACTTCAATCGTTATAATTTCTTATGAAGTTGATTTTTTTAAATATGAATTATAGAACTAACCTTTGTGATAATATTTTTTAATATTTGCTTTGAGGTTATAAACTGTTTACAAATACAACCTTTAATCATCAAAATATTCGTTTATACAAATTTAAAAAAGAAATACCCATTCGTTTAACTTAGGAAACATTCGTACATCTTCGTATAACACATAAATACAGTATATTCGATTATTAATTTCTTTACTATAATATTAATAACTTCTAAATCATTTGATCTATCAATACGAAATAAAAAGCTATTAAAAGATAATATTTTTATCTTTCTTTAAATATACAATAACATACATAGATACAAAATTTTAACAAATATTCCTATTAACGGCTCTAACGATTTTGATAAAATTTGGCTTATTTGTAGCCCTTAATGTACCCTACCATATGCAAAAAACCGCATCTTTTTAAAAATTCTCGTTTAGGTAATAATAATAATAATAATAACTGATTATTGTTGCTTTTTGGCCAAAAATATTTTTGTTATACAAAAATTTTCAAAACCTTTTTTCGTGCATCTATACATAATATTATAACGTGAGGCGTTATAAAAGTAAAAATGTGATATGATTATAACTATAAAAAAAAAATGAGGTCGTCGAAAAATTTGAAATAAAATTTTTTTTAAATTTTCAAACTGATAAAAAACGATACCCTACATGTGGATTATTACTCAACTACACTTTACTATTCTTAAATACGCTTAATACTCCTCTCACTTTTCAACTTCAATTATAAAAATACTTATATCATTACTCAACCTCCACTACAAAAAATACTCACTGTTCAAACCACCTTAGCTTCAACTTATAAATCAACACTTTACCTCAAAAACTTCCTCTCCTTTAACTCTTAAAAAACTCAATATTCCACATGTAAGGTTTTCTACTTTTAATTGTGCATATCATAATTTATATAAAACCTTTATTACCAATTTAATTTCTTTTAATTTCTCGGGTTATGAATCCTTGACTGCGAAAGTACACGCTAGATGGAGGTCATGGTTAATAATGAAATTTAAGACATTGTGATGAGACAACTAAGTTTTTACTCACTCATTTTAGAAAAGTAATTGTACACAAACAAATTTATCAATATCATGTGAACTAAAAATTACAAATTCTTAAGACATAACATAGGGTATAACTTGTAAACATATGAAATAGGCTAAGATGCAGTTCAACGTTAAAATGAAATCATACATAAAAAAATTTAATTTTGAATGCAGACTGAAAACTATCGTATTATATGGCCATTAAAGTTTATAAAATTGTTTGAAAAGTTCAATTTACACCTAGGATTTGTTTGATAATTTTAAATACTTCCTCACACAAGAAGATCTACGAAGTAAAAGTGAAGCCACATGGTCGCCAACAGATAAGTTCAATTTACTTGACAATTACTCGTTGAATTTCAACGCCGAAGTGTACACTAACGTTGCATCACTAGAAGTTTACTTTTATCCATTACTCAACACCTTTTTGTACGAAAAATCCATATTTTTCGTTAGATTTACTTTCACACCACACACTAGTTAGACTTGTTCTGTCGCCATCTTTTCTCGTTCCTCTAAAGGTAGCCGTACAAGGCCTTCAAGATCAACGTAACGTTTCACTATGTACTAAATCTAATTTAGATCTATATTCTGTGTTAATATAGACGTTTATATGTTATAAATTTTTATGTAATATGGTTTTCTTCAATTGTTTAACTAATTATTGCAAATGTTTATTATGTGACTTTTTATATTACTTTCCAAATTGTTCCTTTTATACGCACCACTGTTTTTTTTTTTATGATGAACTTTTCTTTACACAAACATATAATACACTTTTATTCATTAATGTTTTTTTTTTTGCTTGTTTAATATTTAAGTCTGCTCTTTTAATTCTTTATATTATAGTCGGCTTATTTTTAATTTTACGTTTATTTAAGTTATTGAGTTTTAATTATCTTGCGTCTCAAATTGTTTTATACATGTATATATGATTTATTAAATGTTGATTACTGAATCTTGCGTCTCTTTAGCTAAATTCTTTAGACCATTATTCTTTGTTTTAGACGTTATGGGAATTTACTTGCATTTCTTATATATTCCTGTTACATGGACTGGATATGTCACAATATAATAATCTATATATAACAGCCCTAATTGACATGTTTGGTGCAAATTTGTTCGAAATTGATCGAATTGTTTTAATAATAATAATAATATAATATAATAGTATAATATGGATGTGTGTTACATGCATCTAATATTTTCCAAGGTATGTCCTACTTTTGCAATTCTAAATAACCCTCTCCTATGCTACTCTTGGGAAGGTATAAAGTTTCAACTGGGAGAAAGTATGTGGCAGTTATCTGGTACCGTTTATTACCTCTGTTATAGTATTTTCATAACCATATGTTTCTGAAATTACGTAAGTTTTATATCAGATGTTTTTAAAATATGTTTATTAAATTAAAGCGTAAGGGTTTTCCCCATTTTTCTATAGTATGCGATCTAGCGCAATCGATTATATGCTCCTTAAAACCCTTATATGCGAAATTTGATACAAATCATTAGAGCCGTTTTCAAATCTGGATACACACATACATACAGAAATCGCTCGTTTAATATTATATTCATTCACCCTTTATACGGGTGAAAATATAAACTGTATCTTTAGTTAAAAATGTATTCCAAAATTCTTCCTAATCAATGTCAAACAACTAAGTTAATTGTTTGCTTCTATAATGACAAAAAAATAATCGTTGCCAGTTGAACAATACATTTAATTGGATACTTTAAATAAAATACTTATGTTCAAAATAAAACATACTCCAGGAAAATGTATAGCGAATATTTGTTCCAAAGGTTAAAAACAGCGTAAAATAAGTTATTAGGCATACTTTTCTAATATCCTAAAAATGTTTAGCTCATAAATCTAGGTATAATCTGAAATATATTATGATGTATAATTGTTAAACTGAAACATAATAATACAAATGATTCATATTTTTACTTTTATAAATAACGTTGGATTTTTTCAACCATAGCAATACAAATTTGATCTGTACCAGAGCCGTACTTTAGTTTTGATAGCTACTTATTACGCTTAGACTCAGATAGTAGGCGACGCGCAGGCCACCTGACTTCACCAATAAAGACGGAGTTCTGTGAATTGTAAAACAGACGAAGGCAGTTCAACGGCGTTATCAAATCGATCAGAGATCTGGCAATAGCTTGCTTACTAGTCTAAAATGACAACACTGTATCAATATATACAATGAAATATTTAAATCTCAGCGGTAAGCCGGTCGCGAGTCGACAAGATATAAACTATGAGTGCTTAGCTGATTAGTTCCTAGCAGCCAATCAGTTTCGTTGACATCCTCCCACCATTTCTGACCGGCTGTGCGAAGTGACCGGTTTGAAGTGGTACATTTTTAATTTTTTAATGAGTCTATAAAATAATAAACTTGAAATATATGGGTGCTGAAGGACTAATAGAATGCATTTCCATAAAAAGTTTTACAGAAAACAAAATATTCTAAAAATATATATAGGGGGGTCCCCTTGACCGGATTTGCAATGTAGAGTTTACATGCCCGGCTCTGCCGGCGAGTACGGGTGTATATATATATGAATTTTAATGACACCCCAAAACGTGTTCAGGGGACCATGATCGGTGCTCATTTGCTACTCCCGACCTTGGGTCTTACCATAAGGGCCACTGCAATAGCTCATTTTTCCTATGGAAATTCGCTAATAAAAGGCAGACTTAAATTCAAATAAATAGAAAACTACATCGTTAATAAAAGTGTGTTATATACTTATATAAAATTGGACATTAAGAATGGAAGTGTAATACAGAACAGTAAGGTATTTAAATAGTGTATATCAAAGTAAAACCACATAATAGACAGTTGCAAGTTAAAGGAGAGAACAGAATAGATACAGTTGGCAGTGCTGGTAAGCAGCGACGAAGCCTTCTAAAGGCGTTGTAAGGGTCCATTTTAGAAAAAACATGGCGTAGTTACTGTACGGTAGATTATGGCTAGTCTACATTTTGATTGAAAGTATTGAGTTTTTGGCAATGGAGTACGAAAAATTATAGTGTGAGATCTACAGAAACAACAGTACAAGTTGTGTACGCTTCTTCGGCACGATCCAGTGAGTGATTCAGCAGGATTGAAGTGATACAGTTTTTTTAGACCATGAGGTCGGAAAATGTTGGAGTTTTGCATATAGAAATGTGATTTGTGTTGTAATGACAGTGTTTATGGACCCACTTCCAAAAAACCGCAAGTATAAACTATATTTTTTGTATAAATAAACATTTGGTAAACAATGGACAATTGGTAAACTTTATAAATTTAATTTTATGTAAATTTAGATTGTTTTTAGTCTGCTAATAGAATTCAAAATTTGGATAAATTAAGATTAAATTGCGTCTCTTTTTTTTAAATAAGATTGTTATAAGATCTTTTGATTATGTGCTGTATTCTGTATGTATTCATTGTTTTTTTTTTTTTTTTTTTTTTGTTGTTGTTGAATAATGATTTCTAATATGTTTGAATAAATGTTCAAAGTTGTTCGTCACGATGTCTTAAATTTCATTGTTTGCCACAAACGTCCATGTAGCGAGTACTTTAGCAGTAACGAAACACACCCCGGAAAATCAAATTAAAGTAAAATATTTTGTGTAAAAGACGATATGCATATTTATAAAATATGACGCATGTGAGATTACTTAGCGGGAGAAGTGCTTGCCATGTACGGTGAAAGGCTGTGCAACATAGGCTTTGCACTATGACGTAAGTGAGCGGGACAAAGCAATGTAGTCACAGATGAAGTCATGTTGCATAGATGAATTATATGTGAAGGATGTTTTAAAGGTAAACAAAGTAAGTTTTTTGAGGTTAAGTGTTTGTTTTTGATTTTACAGCAAAGTAGATGGAACAAAGAGTGTTTTTTATTGAAATTAAATAATAAAGTGAGTGTTAAGCAAAGGATAATTCACATATAATCTTTTTATTAAATTGAACAATTTTTTTTATTTTTAACTTAGAATTTTTCTTGACACAAATTTTTTTTCAAGTTTATTTACAAATTTATTTTATTTTTTTTTATAACGCTTAACGTTATAACTACACCTAAATACAAAATTTCTTTGAATTCGTTAGAGCCGTTTTCGGGATCCGCGACAGATACAAAGATAGATACAAGAATTGCTCATTTAAAGTAATAGGATAATAGTTAGCCAAGCGGGTTGTATAAGGAACATTCATTGGGCACTGTAAAAGTACTAATACTGAACATTTTCCATCAGCTGAATTATGTATTTTACATAGACAAATATTTTTCTTCTAAGTATAGGCCTTAATTTTCTTTGAAATTATTTTTAAATTTCAGTATTTTCCTCTCCAGCTTGGGTTCATAACTTTTATATAATACGTACCTTGGGGCAGTAAATACTCAGTTTCCACATGATTTTTATTACCAGCCTAAATCATAATGTGGTTTAAACAAAAGTTTTTTTAGTGTAGATATAAAATTAAAACATTATTTTGTGAGAATTGTGGTTACTTTATTATTTACAAAGGAATTGCTCAAAATTACAATAAACCCTATTTTGACTTTAAGTTTGTTACATTGTTTAAAACGAATGTGCAGAATTTTTAAACAGAACCAGCTCGGTAGCAATACAAAAATATCACCTAACGTGTGCATTATTTATATTTATAAAGAGATTATTAACAAATAATCCATTAAAAAAGTAATTTAATGTTGTTTTCAATGGCAAAATCAAATGCACGGTCTGACCTAATACTCTCGCTTGGAAAAAACTAGGTGATATCCGCAGCACTAACTGGAGAAATGAACTACTAGCAAAAAGAGACTTACCAACAGAAGCTTGAAGAAATTTGGGCCCAATTCTTGAATCTCTGCCAACAGCTCGAGCTACTTCAGAGACATCGGCCCCAGTGGCTTCACACACAGCTGAGAGGGAGTTAATACTAGAGATACGTTGAGCAAGGAACGCATTGGCTGCCTGTAAACGTATATCAAATTAACCTTTGTACTCATGGTAATGTTAACATGCCTCAAAACTTCCTGAGTTACAAAACATGACTATAACCAATCTATCACTTACTGTAATTAATACATCAGTTAATTGTTTATTCATTTCTTTTCTTATGTAATGCTAGAGAATTTTTTGGCTAGAGCTGGCTAGAAATGGTTTGAACCATGCATGAAGCTGAACTAAGGATTCAATTTTAGATATTTTTTACACATACTCAAAACTAGTTAGTTTTAGTTTTGCCAGCATTGGCCTGGTCACTTGTTTGTACTCATTTTTTTAAATCTAACTGTATCACTTTAGAAATAATTAAAGGGAAGTAATTATAAAATTTGGGATCATGAATTCTAAGTTTATAAAAACATCTTTTCATACAGCTTACTCTAAGTGGATGGGATTAGTATCTTATACAATATTTTACCAGAATTTTCTACAAGAAGTAAACAATCAGGACGATCAGCAGCATTTCACACAAATAAAGGTATTTATATCTTTCTATTTTATACAAAAATTCCTGTCACTCACAAAAAAACTCTAACCCTACTGTGCCCTATTTGCATGCATCAGGATCTAGGTCACCGCTACCCACCCCCAGCTTACCCCAATCCAAGTGCTTCTGTCTTAATGAATCGTCTGAATCCGTGAAAATATCTGTGTGCATTTGGTTTGCTGCGAGTGTAATTGGTAAGAAAAAGGTCGCCACAGATGTTGGTGAGCAAAGCGAACTGGGGCGGAACCCTCAAGTAATAATATAAATTATTATAGTAGTGGTACTTAGTTCTTTTATACTACAAACACATTATTATTTCTTTACAAATACTTAGTTTGAACAAAATTAACTTGTTCCAATAATTTGTTTAAAAAATAAGTTTTAAATGAGAATGACTAAAATTTTATAAATAACGTTATGAGTAAATTTTTGCAGCATTTTTAATTCCCTATCAAATGGCATAACTGTTCAAATTATCAAACATAGGGTTAATTTGATGAGAACAGTGCAAAATTTCCACGCAATTGGTTAATGCATTCTATTCATATAACTTTTCGTATGTTTATAGGATCTTTTTTCTTCATTTTGACCCATGTAACCACCCCAGAGTTTTTTCCAAGCATTAAAGAAACACTCTCTGAACATCGAATTTAAAAAAAGAAAACAAATAAATACAATCATATCAAAAGCTTACTTGATTCAGTCTTGTCACAGTATATTTAAAGGTATCAAGTAAATTTGTGTAACATCAAGCTGTTAAACTAGCACAGATGCAAACTATTGTTTGTAAATTGCCATATTGTCTCCACATTTGATATATTTTGTAACTGTGATATTTGGTTCATCAAAATTTGTATTAGCTACCATCATTATATAGAAATAAGTTTAGTTGACTCAGTAAACTTATAGTTGAAACAAAACCTTTTGACTCAGGAAACTGGCAAAGGTCTGTTCAGAACACATTTAAGGACACTTAAATAAGGACACTTTTTGAGGTTGTTTGTTCTAGATTAAAACCCTATTGATACCTATTTCTGGAAATCTATGTAGTAACCTATTTTCGTGCGGTTTGTTTTAAATGAAAGTAAATTTCATTTTTATCAAAAAATTAAGAATTTCCACTTTTATTTCATCGGTTTAATTATAAGGACTCTTTTTGAGTTTGTTTGGTTTTATTTTAAAACTCTGTTTGATACCTATTTCTGAATTTAGTGTGTTTTCTTTTAAATGATGGAATTGTTTTTAATATGATAAGATTGATAAATATTTCTGAAATTCATTTTGCCCTATGACATTTTTCAGCCGATCTCGGGGAGGCTTTTTTTGCTAGTTATTATATAAATTAGTACATAACAGATTTAAACTAATTGTACTGGCTAAGGTTATATCAATGGATGGAAAAATGAGCAATCTAGATATTAATTTGCATGTGTGTGAACATAAGTGTATATTTTGTTATCATAATTTTATGAATATAAATTAGATTGAAATGTTGTAAATTTAATATTTAAAATTAAGTTTAAGAAGCATAAAGTTGTAAAAAAAGGAAAAATTTTTTTGGGTAAATTATTGATATTATTAGTGTTAAATTTAATTATGAATGTCACTGTGATATAATGCAATAAATATAATATTTATCTAAAAAGGATTAATAAAGATTGATTGACTTTGAATTTGATGTATTTTACCATCAATTTTCAATCAAGCAATTTATTTAGTATTGGTGGAATGATTAAATTGAATGTTACAAAAGTTAGTTATAAGTTAAGAATAAATAAAATAAAATAAAGAAATACCCATTGTTTTTCTCAAACAGTCTTTGATTGCCGGTGACAGTCCCAATGTTGTTGATGATAACAACAAAAAATAAGTGTGTCAAAGACGTATGAAGAAACGTTTAACATGTACCTCGTTTATTTTATTTAATGAAATTTATTTAATTATTTTAAGTAGGGATGGGTCGATTCTCAAATTTATCGATTCCGACACCGATTCTGATTTCAAGAAATCGATTCCATCGATGCCAATTACCATAATTGTAAAGGGAAGTAAACGTTGTTATTTAATTTTAGCTGCATGGTTTTTTATTTTAATGTTATTTGTTAATATTGTTATTGAACTAAGAGGAACTTACATAAAACTGCCGATTTGGATTCATTAAAAAATGTACACATTTCTTTCATTATACTGCACCGAAAATGCTGTTTTCTATACCTGTGCACATAGTTGTAGAAAACACAGACATGTAAGTCCTTATTTTCCGAGCACAATACTGTAAAATCAAGTGTTTAGGGATCAGTAAATTTACCGTTCTCCAGCTGATTTTACAAATAAGAATAGACGTATCAGTTTTAAGTAAACAGCTGATTGATTTTGTCAATGGAAACGTAACAGAAAAATCAAACAAGTTTAATCATTTTTTTTTTATAAAAAGATGTTTTGATTAAAAATATGTTTTTTTTCAGTGTAGTATAATGATAAATATCGTACGTAACTCTAAAATTTTCCGTGCTTGCACATGAAAATCCCGCATTCGGCTGCACCTCACTTGGGAACTATCATGCTCACATGGAAAACCCCTATTTACCGGGCTTGTAACGTAATATACTATTAAAGAGTAGGGGTTTAACTTTTTAAGGATAACTTAAGAACAGAAAAACCATATAAAATAAATATCAGTAGGGAAAAATGTAAAACATTCTTAATTTAATGTATGTGGACATTTTCCCCAGTAAAATGTTTAGGCAATTGTTTCCTTTGTACACAAGAAGTCAAGTCAGGTAGGCTCAAGTTCAACCACTTGTGGATCATTTCTTATCATGCCTATTTATAGAATTAGGGTGTCTCCTGTGACGAAACACTATAACACATTTTATAGATCGGTAACGAAAGTTTAAAGTAATAATTCTATTTGTTTTAGGTCGGGTAAAACAATTTGGACATGTTTGGGACTTACGTTACCCGAGATTTATGATTTTTGTAGTAGCCCCAACGGAATGCCTTTGTTTTACTTGTTATTCATTCCCGAAAATAGCTTCATTAAATTTCCACTTTTTCCGAATTTTACAACCGTCATCCAAATTACATTTTCGCGGACCTTAGCCGTTGTAATTTAAATTAAGGTTTACGCCGGCGTTTTCTAAAATTAGCACTAATAATATTCGGCATCGTATTTTTTGACGACATTCATCATTTTATTTTAAATAATATTTCACCAATGGTAGTTCATGTTCATAAAATTGGCACAAATTGTATTCGGGCATCGATTTTTTGCGGGCATTCACTGTGGTACTTAAATTATGTTTTAACGCTATTGTATTTAACGCATTGTTTTTATTAAATTGGACTAGGTTAATTGTATTTGGGTAACAATTACGGATATTCCATAGTTCTCAGGAGTAGGTTGTATAATTGCCATCGAATGCCGGCGTTTTATAAAATTAGCGCTAATTATATTCTGACATCGCATTCTTTTGCGGACATTCGGCATTTTATTTTAAATAATATTTCACCAGTGTAAATAATAATAAATAAATAATAATTTGGCACAAATTGTATTCGGGCATTGATTTTTTTGCGGACATTCACTGTGGTACTTAAATTATGTTTTTATAAAACTGATATTTCATACATTTTGCCTAATTGTATTCGGGTTTCGTCATCTTTCGTGAAAACTCAAAGTGGTATATTAAATTACGTTTTAACGCCAATATTTCATGAAACTACTGCTAATTGTGTTCGGGTGTTAATTTCTTCCATGAACATTCCGTTTTTTGTTGATAGGTGTTGGTATCGACCTATCCCTAGTTTGAAAACACACAAAGTAATCGCTACTAACGGCTAGAAGTAACGGTACGGCTCTTTGGCTACTCTATTACTTTGGTACAGTGTAGATTCTCCGAATACTTCATATAGGAATGAAATGGGATGTAACGACTAATATAACGAGGAAATATAAACGCTGTGGCAATCGGCGTACCGAACGTATTTGCAGAGATTGGTGGTGGCCCGGGTCGGAATCGGAATGGACTTTCATGGAATCGACTCGATGCCGATTCCAGTGCCGAGAATCGGTGGAATCGACTTTTGGAATCGAGAATCGACCCATCCCTAATTTTAAGATAGTTCTATCTATTTATGGAAACAAATTAAAATTGAAGAGTTTTTTCAATTTTATTCACAATATTTTTCTCTTATTTACAAAGCTTTAATACTACTAGTCTTACCTTGAATTAGTATAAGTCGTTTGTTATGTGATTGCTCTTGACCTTGAGAGTGTAAACAGTTTTCTACCCACTGTTCAGACAGACTAAGCCACCACGACAAGGCCTTCACATAACAAACGACCTACACATAATTATTACAGAATTCAGGAAATGAAAGGTTAGCATCAACAGGAAAGATTGAGAAAGAATACAATCAAATAGGGAATGGCTAGCAGGAAAGGCACCTAAAAGCAAACAATAAAACACTCTCATGAATACTTTTGTTGTGTATAAAGATGAAAAACGCTTGCAAAATTGCAGTATGTTTAGATTCACAAGGCTTTTGTGTTCATAGTAGGGGTCTGTGGGTAGCAATTTTACTTTCTCACTATACTATAGTATAGAGAAAGTATAGTGATCGCAAAAAAAATCGATGTTGAGATTTTTGTGGAAATATCCGTTTTGGGACCCCCTGAGTCCAAAAAAGTGGTTTTTACAAAATGTCTGTCTGTATGTCTGTATGTATGTCTGTATGTCTGTATGTATGTCTGTATGTCTGTATGTATACAAAGCTAGAGAGAAAACTATTCGATCGATTTCAAACAAATTTGCACCAGACATGTCCAGTACGCCTATATAGATGCACGAAAAAGGGTTTTGAACAATTTTGAAAAACAACCCCCTTTTTGGCCAAAAAACCCCCAAAAAATCAGTTATTATTTTTTT
>JAGFPH010015093.1:0-21985 GCA_018207615.1 Philaenus spumarius | reverse complement strand
CGTTTAGGCATCGTAGTTGAGGTTTTACGGTTCGAACTCGGGTGAAGGCATGGATGTATGATACTTTTCGGTTTAAGGGTGTGCTGTAGTGGCGGACATCTTGGATTTGTATACCATAAGAGCAATGTTAAATTTCAAACCATTTATTTCGGGTATTTTTTATCATAAAATTGTTTGCAAGGTTTTATTTTAAGCACAGTCATAATACGCATCCGTTTTGCGTTTCACATTAAACATTTTTTTTTTTCATTTGTCAAGTAATTGACATTTTTGAAGTACCAAGTTTGAACTTTTTTCTTTACACAATAAAAAGCGTATAACTAAAAGTGAAACGCAAGCCGGAATTTTATAAAGAATATTCAGTTTTTTTTTTTCAGAACTCAATTACAAAAGATGGATTTATAAAATGGTTTGAAATGAGGCAATGTATAAGAAATTGCACTGTTTAGATACGGCTATAGAGAGAAGCGCTGGCGTTTCCGGTTGCTTTCTCGTTTACTGGAGCAGACCCTGAAGCCACAAACTTGTAACAATTAAGATGTATTCATGGTTTTCCTAAGTGTCTTATCAAAAGGACCGAACAATTGATTTTGTCATCACCTGTACAGCAATGCGTTGACAATTATTGCGCAGCTATTACATATTACAGGCGTTTATTGTGAGAAAATGCAACCATTGTCTACTAGGATGTTGGGAAGCCTCCCATTGCAAATTATAATTAGTTGTTCGTATTATAATTATTTCTCAATTGCCTATCCATCAATTAATTACATAATTAATATCTACACATTGTTGAATTTTTACGAGGATTTTAAAACATACCCTACATAGCCGAGAAATATTTTAAAATTTTCTTCCTCCCTATTATTTGTATGCGATTGATATAATAAAATATAGAAAAGAGCCCACTGCCATAATCTGTAAACCCTGTAGAAAGACACCGGCTATACTTAACTACAATTCAGATGGGTTGCCAAGACAAAGGTAACGAGGGAGTCATCTTTTTCTCATGGATTAGTTGATCAACGTGACAAGCAGTACAGGTTTACCCTTTTGTTATTCCAGTTAGACGAATATGCAAAATATCCTGCTGAGCGCTGGCATTGTGATATCTATAACACTTGCAGTACTAAGCCATTTGGAGTGATTAAAGATCAGATCTATTCGACAAAAAGAGACAGGATACTCGTGTGAAGGTGTTAAGGATATCATACCATAAAGTATCTCACACCTTGTACATCTCACACAGTGTAAGCGGATTATCAAAGGGCTTATCTCCTTCCTGAGATTAAGCTCAGGTTCCACTATCAAATACCTACAACTTTCTTGTCATAAAATCAAGAATATTTCCGTTTTTGGGTACTGACCTGCTTACCGGCCTCGTCTAGTAGTAAAATAGTTTCATCATAAATCTGTCACCAGTCGTTCCCAAAAAAATAACAACTCTCGCTGTTTGTAAGTCTGTAAGAACAGGTTGATGCTCGGAGTCTATTCGGCTTGCATCCGGTAGATTTTCACGCTGTTATCGCTAACTTTAAATGGTGAAAGTTTAATTTCAATATGGAGGTTCGGCCTTAATCGTAATAGTTGTTTCTGTGAGCTTTAATAAAGGTTTTGATCCTGTTGCTTTCTCACTCAGATCTAATCTAGACTAATATACTTTCAATTTACAGTTTATATAGTTTCATAAAATCTAAGATTGTTTTCTGCAAATAATTATTACATTAATAATCAATCAGAGTTTAGAAAACCAGACTTGCTATGGCTTACCTTGGCCTATTCACTTATAGTTTTTACCTTGGCCCATAATTAAGTCGAAGCTTGATAGTGGTTTCAAATATTGGCTAAACTTCCGTTTTAGAATTGATAACGAAGTAAACTTTCATATTCATTTTCTAATCGTTATTTCAAGTGCATTTTTAAATATTGTGATTTTGAACAAAATCTATAGGTATTCTCCTTTAGTTTTCTATCTTAATACAGTACTTAATATTTACCATGGTTCTTACTTCATAAAGTTCTTAAAATAATATTTTAATAAATTCAGAAATAACATGCACAGTTGATTAGGCCTATAAACTACACATACTATTGTAGTAATAGTGCCGAAAAAAGTAGGCTATGTCAGTATAACTTAAATCAACTTTCTGTTTTCGTGATCATTAAGTTCTAAATTTAGCCTTGTAGATACTTTTTTACCTAACGAAAACGAAGCCAAAAGGGCCCTCCTTGGGTTACCAAAATATGTACACCATCAGTTTTTGAACATTCCACCTAAACTATTGAGCAGTTTTTACCAATGAACTAGAACAATGTAAAATTTAAATAAGGATAAAGCTGATGTCAAGCTTTGAGTTTGCTTTAAAAAAGTAGGTTTTCTAAAAAAGGACAACACAAAATATAGGTAGGCCTAACTGTGTGCCATATTATCGAGAAGACTAAATTGAAGCCTTCAAATCCGATATCGATAGCCCGGATGTGTCAAGTTACAAAATTGTATAAATGCATAAGTTTTCTTGTAAAAAATCCCAACTAATTTAAACAATGTAAAATAGTTGTATGAATTAACCAAATACAATTAGTATATTAAGAAAGTATATGCTTACATGCAATTTAGTAACGCTAAATAAAACAACAAATACATAAATTTCTTTACAACTGCACCACATGATCTTAAATCCCAACAAGTCCAACAATACAGCTTCATTGTTATAATACGATAAGACAGCTGTTTTATATAACACCAGTATGAATGTTATCTGCCGCTGTTTGCATCCATGCAGTCGTTGATAAGAAGAACAGGAAATGACAGTGATAAACCATTCCAGAAAACAGTTGGCTTTATCAAAATCAAAACAAGTTTGTGGTGCTGTTTGTTACGGGTCAAAATCTGGTGTTTTGTAAATGAAGATGACGAATCGGTTTTTGTGGAGAAGATAAGTGCAATCTCTGAACAAATATATAAGTAAAGTTGAAGAAAGAAACCATTAGCTTGTTTTTATTTTAGAAGACTGCTGCTGGGAAAGTAAAATGATGTAGGTTCAATTGGTTTGACGGATTAAATATACTGTAGTTGAAATTAAAATGTATTTAAATAAAGGTACTAGGCTATTGAGTCAACAACTTTGTTTAAACTATCATATTTCACTATTATTTGTTTATAGTATTTTAAACAGCTACGCAATCCTATTTGGTGCTTGACCAATTCTCACTTGGCCGTTTCTTACTAGGTACTCTTTTACTTTTAGAGATTGAACAGCATTGAAGGCATTTGTCAAGTTATAAAATATACCCATTTTTAACATACTAGTAGAAACCCCTGCGTGATTCGCGCGACAACTCCTTTACTCCGCACTTGTTTTTATATTTAAAAATTACGGTGTAGAGTTAAGCTAAATTGTAAATCATATTAATTGAATTAATCAAATTACTTAGTTTACGATATAACAGGTTTAAAAGAACCAGCATGCTAAACAAAAATTAGTGATTCAAATTATTTCTAAGTAGGCCAATGAAATCAGTTAACTGGAATGCCAGTGAGAAATAGCCTACATGCCAGTTGGTAGTTGTGTTAGAGTAAACATCAGCTGATTATTGTTAACTCTTTCATCAGCTGAGAAATATGTACTTAAAATAAACGAAACAACTTTTTTCAGTTGCATTTTTTAAAAATTGTTTGTAATTTCGTGTGTTTCCCTCAAACTGAGGACTTACTCTTTAGATTTATGTAGACTTTATATAATACATAGTCAATAGAGCACTGTGTTCGCATAATTTTAGTTACCAATTCAAATTATATAAAAATACACTTAGTAATTACTTATATCGTATTACATCACTCAAACAATATTAACAAAGCAAAATCTGTATTTATTAACTCTCCACAGCAAACATGCTTCATACTTAATAAATTTGTTTTAGTTGGCCTATTTCATAAAAAAAGACTCATTTATTATGTGAGTTTGTGACCACATTTTCAGTATTTTATGTAATTCTATCAAATTACGGTAGAATAATGTCAACTTTAATTAAAATCAGTTATTCTATAATAATAGTTATTCTGTAGCCTAATTTAAAATGTAAATTGTAATAAAATATGCATAATGACACACAAATATTACTTACCAAACAATACTTTCTAATGTATCAGCAGTACACTAAAAAAACTGAATCACTCGAAATTGATAATTATCTGAAGATTTTAATTTCATATAACGTTATCTATGTTATTATAATTATAATTTTATGTAAGTTAAACCGTTGTAACTAGGCATATTCGTTTATCTGTTTCAATCTTAGTGTAATCTTACGTTTATGTTAGTTGTAATCCAATACGAACCATAACGAGCTACATTCTGACTACTCTAGGTCATATTTAAATACGAAGGAATACCAGACCGTTAGAACTACGCTACGATGTGCTTTTCTTTGAAGTTTAACATCTCATTCTAAATAAATTCCAATTAGATGTAACGAGACTCATTGGTGTTGGGCTTCGTGTACACTGTACAGTCAACAATTACCCAGTGGAGAGCAATAACACTGTACTCGCTTCGCTTTGAGTGTAGTTTGCCAAGTAATGCTTACATTAACTGCTTTCTGAATACACACGTTCAGCTAATACTTCTATCGCAAGGTTAATGGACTATAATATTAAATAATAATTACAAAATTGGGTAAACTAATCAAACTCCTTATGTCAACACCTGATAAATAAAGGTTTACGAACAAGTAAATAATAAAGAAGTCATTTGTTTAATTTCGATTGTGATTCAGTAAAACTTCATCTATTCAGACATTTATTTTGCTTATCTACAATAAACTATATTAATTTTTTATATATTGTTTATTATTTTCTGTAAACTTTGGTTATGGATTGGTTTTAGATTCGAAAAATTGTTTTTGTCTTTTAAGGAACCTAGAGAATTTATCTTTAATAAAACTATTGTGGCCTCTTTTTGCAAGTAGAAAATGTTTAACTAAGTTTTTAAATTTGCTGTTGTAAGATATTTTATGTACAACGTTGTTTATTTAATTAATTCTCTTTTGCTTAGTTGTTAAAAAGGTCTTGGAAAATAGTACTGTAATATTTACCCTGTTGTTAAAACTGTATTTTTTACGTAACAAGCACCAAAATGCTTAATGACCCAAAACAGCTGCTATTAACCCGATCGATGAAATAGAGAAATACTCGTTTTGTTTCGAAATGTTACTTTTGTGCAACTTCCAATCACAAAGAAACCGTTTCATCAGACCCAAGGATTGCCTATCTTTATTGGATGCGGCCCAATAGCGTAAACGACTTGTCAAGTAGTTGAGCAGAACTGCAAACTGCTTGCAAAGCCGAAGGATCGCCCTTCCGTTCACTTCTACTAAAATACTTTACAGATCTTATCTCGGCCGAGACCCTACGTGTAAAACGCTTCTCGCTCTAGTGCCGCTGCCGCCGACGGATCTCCCAAGTATGAGTCAATAATTATTATAACAAAAGCGAGACATTGTTCACGTTCTATCTCGATGCTTTCTTCTTCGGGAGTCGTTATTTTCGAGATAACCTGCGAGTGATCGCTAAAACTATGCATACCGGCTTTATACATATCAGCATCACGATTCCACTAACGACTTATGAGCGATGCTGTTTAGTTCTCGTGCGATATTCAATTCAACTCCTTTTCTGCCCTACTTTGCGGAGACGTGTTTCGTTTAGCTTCTTTTTATAAAACTACGATTGTAACTTGGTTCTCTTTCTCTCTCTGTCACAAGATCTTACGAGACTGTTTGCTCGAGTAGCTCAGTGCTTGTTGAGTAACACAGGCAACGTCTAAACATAATATTACAAATTGAGCGTGGGACGACATCGGATACCGGCGTAAAAATCCATTTATATAGGCCTAGTATATATCTTCAATGAGATTAAGAATTCAGAACTCTCTTTCTTAATAAAATATCTAGAAACTTTACACCGTGGATGTTGCCATAAATAAGTGTCTCTAATGGTTAAACTATTAATTAGACCGTCTTGAATGCGTTGTGAACGTGTATGTTTGAAAGTGATACTTTCTGCTTTCTCCCAGTACGCACATTTATGTTTCCTTTGCTGTAATTTATCCTTGAAAGTAAATACTGTGCTATTAAACCATAACGTGGTATTTTGTTTTTAAAATGTAAGTTTTTCAAAATTATTGTAAGGTTAAACCTCATAATTTACGTTTATCCAGTAATTTACAAATCAAATGTAACTTGTAACAAATGAAGGAAAAGTTGAATTTGGCAATTTATGTTTAAATGTTCTAAGAACGAAAGTAAATCCGTAAACGTAGAACTGCTCATCAGATTTCCATGCAGTGTTGTTTCACATGTGTTTACTATATGGTTCAGTTTAGTCGAAATGGCTACAGAAGCTGTTACAAAACTGTTTGTCCGTTCATTTAATGTGAAAACCTTTTACTATAGATAAATGTAAACTATAAATTAGTTTTTATTTAACGCTAATTTGGGAAGAACACAACATTCAAATTGATTCAATACCACTCCCCGAGACTTAAACATATTTTGGTTTACAAATTACAGTAGTTCATTTTCTTAATTGTCGCTAAAGCTGTTTCACCTCAACAGGAGGCATCCTCAGCACACGTTCACTTCGCGGGCATATATGTATACATACATATAAATTCGTTGATGTCCATCCTTCCACTTCTAGTGTTGTTGGGTAACTAGTTACAGCTCTACTAATTTTAGTCTACGATTGGATACCACCTGTTGAGATGAAACAGCTGTAGCGGAATTTTAGAAATGTGAACTACTTTTGACAAGTTATATAAACCAATTTAAATCATTAGTTCAAAAAGCAAATATGAAAGTAATAAACATTTTTTGCTGCGAAAAACTCTTTCGGTATATGTTTAATTTTGACCAATAACTTAAAAATGCACGATATATGTTTTAATATGGTGTTCCAACTAAACAGTTGAAATTGTGTGATCATCGCTGAAGGAACCATTGAATAGTAACTATTATAAATTATGTCATTTAGAATCTAAGGTACTGTACTTAATGACAAGATAATCATTCTAAACATTTATGAATCCATAACTAATACCAGTAATGGATTCTGATAACCATGAAATAGACTTTGAAAAGTAATTTCAAATCGTTTTAATGTATATGGTAGTAATAAATAATATATCTAAGAAGACATGATTACTGGTCTTGATCGTTTAACAGTCGTATGTAAATTATGCAATAAAATAAAACGAATGACTTATTAAGTTTTAAAATAACAATTAAAATTATACTTTCTATGTATAGGCAGTGGAGAAAGCATTGTCATAAACTATGTTGAACTTCAGGAAGTAACAAGTGGGCATTATAAATGAAACTATTTCCTTCTAATAAAAAACAATTCCAAAATATGTCTACTGTAAAAGGAAACAAGTTTATTAAGTTTATTATGTTGCCTGTGCCTAAATTTTTTCGAATTATTTTGACTAGGTTGAATTCGTTGGAATGTCCGAAGAATAAGTTAAATTCTACGATAGAAATACAAATGTTATTCAGGTAGAAAACAAAAAAGCGAAACATATAATTCTTTTAAATTATTTACGCATAGACCAAGTTTCATACCCAATCTATGCGGAACTGAACCGGAATATTAGAATGGGTTTCAGATTCAAACAACACTTTCTAAATAAAACATAATTTACACACTCTCGCCGCGAACATTAAAACATTATTTACAATTTCATCTCTTTAAGAATTCTTATAGGCAGCACAATTTCAATACCCATAACTAATACAGTTGCGATGTTTTTATTTTAACATTTTTTTTACTTTGCGTTTTTCTTTATTAATAGAGTTTTGTCTTTAATGGTATTTGTATTATTTTAAATTGAATAATTAAATGAATAGTATCTTTATTATATTGTGCTTTTAGTTCGCCTTTGTCTTTTGCTTTCTCACTCTACTATAGTATATAGAAAGTATAGTGATCGCAAAAAAATCTATGTTGAGATTTTTGTGGAAATATCCGTTTTGGGACCCCTGAGTCAAAAAAAGTGGTTTTTACAAAATGTCTGTCTGTATGTCTGTATGTAAATTTTGAAAAACAACCCCCATTTTGGCAAAAACCCCCATAAAATCAGTTATTATTTTTTATAAAAAACTGCTCTAATGATTTTGATAAAATTTGGCTTATTTGTAGCCTTTAATGTACCCTACCCATATGCATAAAACCGCATCTTTCTAAAAATTCTCGTTTAGCTAATAATAACATATTTTTGGGGGTTTTTGGCCATATAAGGGGTTGTTTTTCAAAATTTTCAAAACCTTTTTTCGTGCATCTATGCAGGCCTAATTGACGTGTTTGGTGCAAATTTGTTCCAAATCGATCGAATAGTTTTATCTCTAGCTAATAATAATAATATTTATTAGTTAATCTCCTAGTTTAAAATCACCTCTCCTACCCGTCCTACAATAATGAAGTCACTGTGAATCTGTTTATTAATTTAAATATGTTTGTGAGAAAGTATGTGCCACTTTCTGGTACCGTTTATTGTAAGTAGTTTTAAGACTGAAGCTGTAGAGTTAAATTTCAGTTTGTTTACTTATTATTTAATAGTTTTGAATTGCCTCAGTTTAGTTTATTTTACTTAATAAGTAAATAGCCATACATTTCTAGTTAGTATTTCTTTTTTCTTTCTTGTGGATACATTTGATTGTTTAATAATTATTACAGTTATTCGTATAGTTAAAAGTGTCTTAACGGTAATTTTTGCCACCGGTAATACTTTAGTCTATACGTTCTAAAAACAAATTTTACACGTCAGTTAAAAACAAATAAAATGAAATAGGCCTTACTTTAGAAAACGGAAATTGCAAAACTATTCCAGTGTAAACAAATTACATGGCTATACACCAGTAAGTAAGTTTTTAATAAGTTATGCGCTAAAAATGCTAGTTGTTAGATACGATACGTGACAAGCAAAACGTTTTGTAATCTAGGCACTGTTGAACTTTGCTCCACCAACGTCGTATATTTGTCTAATTGTTATGTTTTCCAAGAACTTTGTTGTGAAATCTCTTCTGTACATTGAACTGGTCGTTAAGATCTTGTTAAACAAATGTTCCAGTCTCAACGATACAAAGGCGAATTTCCCGTCGTCATTGAACTCTTGGGTATCGGTTTAAAAAATACTGTTGGACAAAAGTTTTGCATATAGTGATCCTTTGGCGTAGGTTCCGAAGGAGTGGTAGTATAGGCGGGTCCACAAGACGCATTGCGTGGGTATACGGCATTCGTTCATTCATTCAACCGCTGGTCTCAAGGCCACTCTAACCTAACTTGTGCAAAAGAACGGATGCAAGCTGTGTTTCCGGTGAAGCAATGAGCGGTACAAGAACAGTTATCTCTGGAATAACTTAACATTTATTAAAGGTTACTTATTATTTGATTCATATATTTATATTGCGATAACTACCATGTTTAAATCAACTCTTTCGAAACACGCAGATGAATGGAGTTACTCTGTCGACGCTTTAATTTATTTTCTTGGTTACCATGCAACTCAGCCTTAAAAGAAAACAAAAAAAAAAGGCAAAGTCGTAAACTAAGAAATATAAGTTATAATTTAATTTGCAATAATATTTTTATCCACCAACATTTCTTTGAGGAAAATATAGTCTTTAAATTTAGTTTTGAACTTTGACTTTGTTCACATTAGCTGTCCTAAATAAGGACCGCACACGATCAATATTATTGACATTATTTCGAAATATTGACAATATTATTGAAATTACCTCCTCAGTATTGATGGTTTGACGAAGGGTTTGAAGTAAATCTAGAAATCTTGAAATCCAGCCGTCAATATCGAAAGGTGCCGGAAATATTGATAATAATATTGAATTGCGTGCGTCTGAATCAATATTATTGTCAATACAGTGAAAAAGTGGAGTGGGGTTCCTATCCCGCTCTCCCGCCAGTCCTGTTATACAATGAATATAAATATTTATTTATATTACCTTTATTTATTACTAGGCTATACCTTTTTTTATGAATATTCATTTATACAAATTTAAATTTTACATTGAGAAGAGATACTCCTTCGTTTAGCTTCGGCAACATTCGTACATCTTCTTATAACATATAAACATCTTCCATTATTAATTTGTTCATTATAATATTAGTAACTTTTAAATAATTTGATCTATCATTATAAAATAAAAAGCAATTAAAATATAATATTTGTATCTTTATTTATATATATAATAATGTATATAAATAAAAAATTTTAACCTACAGTTTTATAACCGTTGTAATTGTCTACATTTACCTAGTTAAAAACCCCCGTCAGCATTATTTAGGTAGGTTTATAAAGTCTTTTGGTTTTAAATAGTTTTTTTTTAATGATATATTTCTGATGTGTATCTAATTGATCTGACTGTGATATTTCACAGGGGCTTACTAGTTTCAAAATAAAACGTACCTGTATTTACTTCTGTAGAACAGTCACTGACATGTTTCCAAGACAGCTTTACTAATTGTTCTAGGTGACATTATAGCAGAAAACTTCAGGTCTTCAAAGTTTCTTGCAGTTGCTAGATAACGAAGGGTCAAAACAAGCCGTTCTTCAATTATTGTTGTACATGCTCGCATGTTAGTATTTTGTTTTGCGAAATGATGCTCGACCATTGAAAGTAACAGTTTAAACTTTTCTTCACTCATTCTCAACTAATTGTGGTAGTCAGCGGAATCACTCAGTGTTATTTCATTTAATAACCTTAAGCGTGTGTACTTTTCACGTTTCAACAGCCATTTCTTCGCCCATTTTTACGTTTTTCCCTTTTTTTCAAAATAAAATGCAAAATAATCGCGACACATGCTTTCTTCTTGGCGTCCATTTTTGCATTAAACCTACCCAGATTGATGAAAGAATATTGACAATAATATTGACCGTGTACGGTGAGTCAAAAAAATTACATACTTCCTCTGGTTTGACAATATTATTGAATGAACAATATTGATCGTGTGCGGTCCCTATTCAACCTAGTTTGATCAAGCAGTGTAACGTTGTTTCGCACTTTGTTCCTATGTATATAAGTTACGTTAACATTATTTTTCTAAACTCGTAGGATTTGTTTTATCATACACATTTTTAAATGATGTGTTTTATTTTAAGTTTTATTTACTTTTTAATATTAACTCTGGCGAGTAAATGATTCAACTTCTGGCAAGTGTATAATATATACGGCTGTAGTAGACCTATTGATAAACTTGGACGTATATATGCCAGTGAAAATACACTTTATTTTTTACATTTAGGCTACATTTAAAGGAAATTGTCCCTACTTGGGCATAAAGCCTGTGCGTGGAAATAGTTAATCCATTCCTTATTTTAAACAAAAACACTGAACATAACAACTTATCTTTGAAGTGCCTTGGTATTTTATGAAATAAAACATGTAAAATACAAAACAAATTTGTACTGGAAAAATGTTTATTGTTTGATATTGAATCTTGAACTGACACTCGTGTGCAATTTTTCTACAAACATGTTAAATTAATGCAATGTTAACATACATGTGTATTATATTTTAATAATTACTTTAAACCAACAATAATAATCCTACTCCTTGAAGTCTTCTTTCTAGCTATCGATGTGCTTAATTTTGCACTATTCGCACATGATGTTTGCTATTTAATCACGTTTTTATTTACATAAACAATCTTCATTTTTTTAAATTGTTAAATTGTTAAGCTGAACTGTTTTACCATTTACCGTAACTAAAATTAAGGACTAAATTACTACCACTGTTAATAGTTTTGTCGTAATTATATTAGGCCTAAATTTTGAAGATCTGACTGAGTCTTCACATTCCCAAATTATTCGTGAGATTGATTCACTAACGGACATAATAAAGACGCTTACTTAAATATTTATTAAAATTAAAAATATTGCAATCATACTTTTCTAAATACTACGATTTTTTGCAATACCTTTTTCCTTCATTTCGTTTCTAAAATATTCGTTTCTCCCCAGTTTACTTTCTCTTTATAACAATGCTTCCTTCTGTAGGTATATAATTTTTAAAAGAATCAGGATCCTTCTTTTTACTTTTAACAAATATTAACTGATCTCTCTTCAATATAACATCAGCAATTGTAAATCTACTTTACACGAAACATTTTTAAAACTTAATGAAGCAGTTGAATATCGAACTAAAGAATCAGATTCTGAAAGAGAAATGCAAAGAGATTGTTACGTTTTTGTGCATGAAAGACAGTATAACGAATGGCTCATCTGAGCACAGATGCAGAACGTATACATACGTACAGCAACCACGGATGCATAAATTACGGTTGCAGAATCTTCTAGTCCTGAGTGGGAACAAAATAGCCATGTTAAAAGAAAGTAATAAATAAATGTTTATTTATTCAAAGACCGGTTTTTTTTTCAATTAATTCTTTGTTCAGATTCTACAGCCTGTGTTGACATTTTATTTAGACCGTATTGTGACACACTGTAACGTAACAATACGTTATTGCAACGGTCGAGACCACATTAGGGAGATTAGCGAAGCAATTTAGTGTTATAATATTCATGTGTTTGATTGTGTCAGTATGTGGGTCGTAGCTCGGCGTGGGACTTGTCTTCAACATGTGGCTTATGTTTACTTAGAGGGAATAAAGCTAGACTTCATGTTGGTCGTCATGGATTAGAACTACGACAGATTTATTGCAAACCGTGAATGTAAATAGTGTCTCTACTCGACATCATTTGCATTACTACTACAATATTATGCATCCCTTTTAAAAGTTCAAGTTAAAAAAAACTCTCATTGTATCAATGGATTTATGCAGAAGTTAATTAAGTTTGAAATATAATTGAATTATTCTTATTTATCCATTTATTAGGCACTCCTTTTGCACTTTTAAAACTAATTATCTCTTAATTTTTTAACTACATATTCTCGAATTATTTGGAATTTTTTTTAGGTATAATATTTTAGGTATAATCTTTCTAGTAAATATTTTAGGTTTTAGGCCGTTACTATGGCGTGACTTTCTGAAAATATCTACCATTTTGTTTCATGCTCCCTAGACCCTAAAATTATCTCAAACTCACGTAGGTTTATAATATCTACCTATATTTCACATACCCCAACTTTTTATGAACATATTTTTTTTTTTGCAGAAATTACTTTCAGACTAATACATACAGTGTAGAGATGAAACATTTAAAAATTGGGCCAATATAAAATTCTCTTAATGTAAAAAATATTGCATTCTTTAAGGTTATTTTACTTCCTACAAGGAGTGATTCTAACGTTTTTTTATTATTATTAAAGTAGGCACAGAGTAAAATCATTTCAAATTTTGTGTAAACTTTCTTTTAAATATTATCAAAAACTTGTGTCAGCACTCTGCAACAATTTATCCGACCAATCCCTATTGCAAAGGGTGAGATCACAGAACAAAAATCCATTACTTAATAGAAATAATATTGAACTTGTTTGAAATTGAAAATTATCAAAATATTGACAAAATATTTTGTCTCATACATTTACAGCTGCCACCCTTAACGCAAGGGTTGAAAAATGTGTTTAATGCTTAGCTTACGGTACATGGGAACTTCGGCATCTATTTACACCTGAAGGCCGAGTCGAAAGGGATTTTTTAACTAAAAGATATAATCTCTAAGATTTTTTTTACAGCAGAAACGATAGAATATTTTACCGACAAAGCAGATTTAATCATTTCTACAAATTACTCCAGAAATCTTGCTCTCCACATAGAGCTAACTGTCTGCCCCTTATGAACTGCGAAATCTTATTGAGTCATATTAAAATGGTTGCACAGTGTTCAGAAGTTAATAAATGTTCTTTACCAATAAAAAATGCAGATTAAAACATAAATTTCCATTGGCATCCCAAATAAAGAGGCTTAATTTAATGATAAACGTGTCACCCTGAAGGTTACTCAATCAATGTAATTATAATAACACTTTTACTTATAATTTGTCTCTTCTGCCTGGCTTTAAGTGAAACAACAAACATACTTTATATCGAAAAGGCTTTATTAAACCACAAGTTAGCCTATTAGTTTAAAAATAAAATTATCCGACACAATTCAAGGAACAAACGGTAAAACATTAACGTCGCCTATTATTGTTGAGCAAACCCGCATTTTATAAACTAGAACAAAACTCAATCAGATAATACTGTTAATCAATTTAATTGAACGCTCTTGTACAAAGCCTAACCTTAAATTGTTTTACAGCCGTTACTCAATATCTGCCTTATACCTTGACCCCAATGCACTTTACTGTTCCGATCGTTTTCCATAAGATGTAATTTCTTTTTGTTCAACGCAATAAGTTCAGCCGAAACTGTCATAACCTAACCTCACTTTGTCCATTGTTTGTGATTATTCTATGTACAACACAAGCCCCTCACCTTGAACTGAATACCGGTTGAATGTTCTATGATTAATGACTCGCATTATGTCTTCCATACTGCTGAACCTGTTTGCAATCGTCGCCAATGTCTACGCGGCGGCAATCTACTAACTACTACTGTATCCATTTCAATTTACACTTTTTGCTTTAACTGATGTAATTATTTAGATAAAATTCCTACTACATTTCCTCTTTATAATGTTTAATTAAAACTTCCTTATAAAATGGAGTCTATTTCATTTTATTACAGTTTAAAGTACATTTATACGTGTCGTTTTACTTTCTTGAATTTTACTTGTCAGTCGATTTTCATAATAAAGTTTGAAATAGCTTTAACCTGCGTGTGTCAATAATCAATAATCAGAACTCAACAAATGTTTTACTATTCGTTTTAGGATGCCAAATTTAGGTACCTTAAAAATAATACTGAGAACTGTCTTGTGGGGATTCATTTAAAAGACCTGTTTTTGAGGATAAAAAACTATTTTTCAACTAATTTTGTGATGTATATTTTTACGATATTCGCGAAAATGTTCTTTAAAAGAACCCGTATCCCTCCCGAAAGTAGCGCTGCTAATATTTTTACAAACTAGTGGTGTGACACTAAACTGAAACACTATAGCAAATGCGAATTGGTGAAAAATTTATGCAAAAGATATCTTTCCTCAAAAATCATAGTCCCTATATTTACTAACTACTGAATCTAAAATTTCAAAGGAAAAGCCGTGTTGTTATAAATACACAATGCACTTTACAATTTTTTTTTATATTCAATCATATTTGCGTCAACACTCTGGTTGGAATCCGTCACCTTCTTCCATTGGTATGGTTCTTATCAAGCTATTGTTATATTGAATATTAAGTACATGAAGTGTTGATATTCGGGATGGTTTATGGTACGGAACCCTTGGCGCTTGAGTATATCTCGTCCCATGAGTGTAAACACAATATCTGACAACTGTAACCACAGAGGATATAAGTAATATAAGTAATAAGGATATAATAAGGTATTATATCCTCTGTGCTGTAACGACCTGGATGCTTTTTAATTTGCATGAGTCCCTTGGACGATTGTATATTTGCATCAACCCTTGGACCGAATCAAACAAAATAAATAATCTAGACGGTATACTGACAGCGAGACCAGGTCAAATCATTGGTAACCTGGTTTGTGGGAGGGGGACTCTTAGTCCGCATAGATCGAGGCCATCTTTACATGGGTTTGACATTTTGCGCTGAATGCCACTTATTTATTAGCATGGGTTAGGTTATTGGGGGTACAAAGAGAAAAGCTGTCAATCAGAAAAGGTCCAGTCTCTTTGTCCACCTTTGCGAAATATTTTTGTGGTTGGAGTGTAACCGGACTTTCTGTCCTGCACTCTTATAAGTAACATCCTTGTATAAGTTATCGATGAGTATAAATTTAAACTTTAAAAAATGTATTCACAAATATATTGCAAAGAACTTTAGGTTGTAAAGTATTTATAGTGGATGGACTATTTGTATTTATGTTACCGATTCTTGTATTGGAACTTATCACATATCGAATAAAAATGTATACACAATTTGGCAAACAAAACTTAGACTGGGCTACTTGATGTTGATAAAACTATCTTCAACAGGGTTTCCTGCGTAAGGAGGAAGATGCATTGCTTGTTTCGTGATCGTTAATTTGTCAGAAAGGTATTTTTTTGTTTGAATCAATCCATGATAATATCATCCTATAGTTATGTATTTTGTATGTAACCCAGAAAGAGATTTAATGCACGTGTAAGGGATTTGTTACACTTCATTAAAAATCTTTCAGATCTACAATCGGTTTATTGTTTTCTTTACACATTTGATAGCCTACTGTAACTGTTTATTTAAATAATTATTTAAATAAATTTCAATGCTTAAATCACAATAAATTGCGAATATGTATTTAATATTTTATTGAAATTTCATTAGAAAGTGATCAAAGAATCATCCGATACGAAAACAAGAGTCATAAACCGAAACGGAAAGTCGAGATTCGTCAAATCTTAATTCAAAACGTGCACCATAGTTGACAAGTCGGCCCAACCTCGGGTTAGTTATATTACCATACAATGAACCCGGCGACAGTTACACAGGAAATGAATTAAGTAGTGGTGTCAAGAACACTATGGGACTTCTATAGTCCCTTAACTGTACTTCTTACACACACTATTTCCATTTCAAATATTTATATATAATCTTTTATCTTGTTTATGAATTATATTATTTGTATGCAGATTATTTCCAGTTTCTTTAGCTAATCTTGAAACAAATTACCCTCTTTCACACTGTGATATACTGCTAACTACTTTTTTTATTAGCCTACCACAGTTAAGTGAGATGTTCTTCTTATTGTAATCTAAGTTTAAAGCAATAACCCTTAAACTTTGATCAATGTTACGAGTTTTATCTCCCTAAGATGTCAAAGCGTTCCAACGGATGAAAAGAAATACTCTTTTAAGCGTAATTCTGTAAAACATATTAAGTATATTTATAGAGTTGTTTTCTGAAAGTATCATATTGAAACGTTAAAGTACTCTCACTCACCCATTTAACACGATCTTCCAAACTACTGCACATAGGAAATTGAAATTCAACATGAAGGGTTTCATGGTGTTGACATCCACTAAGAAATAATTTTTCTTAATTTAACGTTATATGGCGGAAAATATGGGAAACTCTATTTTAAATATGCAAACGCCAAGCCTGGTAGAAATATTCCTTTCCTATATGAGGCGAAGAATTGCATTTGCAATACAGTTTTCAATATTGCGGAAGAGTGGATAAGCCAAAATGTTTCTTTTATATAACACCGAATAATTAACATTTCCAATACGTTTTACAAAACGACTATAAAGAACTAATTCTGCTGTACCTTTATTATAACGTAGGCCTACTAATTCTGCTGTACATTTATAAAATAGAAAGAAATTTCAAATTTTAAAACGTATATTTTTTATTTAAAATTACACATACAAAATAATTTGTTATTTCGTATTCCTAAACGATATAATCCCTTCTGAAAAAGCCATCATTATATCTCTGCAGCCTCTATTCATATTTGCAAAGCATTTGATTGGATCTGAAGTTCATAAAATAATCAGTTTGAAGATACAATAAAAATATTTTTACTGGGCGTAATGCCTGTACATTTGTTTAAATAATATATACGTTTCATTATTATAATTTAATTATTTATAAAGGGCTGGGGTATTCATTTTGAAACTTCTGTATATCATAAAGTACAGTTGCAAGCAATGAATTCGAACGAATGTATTTAACTAAATTTAATACGAGCATAACATTTTATTAACGTACAGATTCTTTAAGTCGAATGTGATGGCTTCGGAAGAAGAATACAAAAGCCAAAATAGTAAGAAGATGTAAATCTATCGAATGGAAGAGGATCATGACGGGTGGTCTCGGAGATTGATTATTGAGATTGCAATCTGCCTCTACAGAACCTGGGGAGGCATAAAGAAGGCTCTCACTCTGTCATTAAAATCGAACGTTGGTCAGACCAAATAAGAATGCATACAATTTTACTTACTTGGTATACAACAGTTGCTTGTAGGAATTTTACCCAGCTATACGTGTATCAAAATTATTGGTCAAATTGTTAGATCATATAGACTGTGTTAATAATATTCGTTTTAATATGACATCAACTTAATTTTGCACTGTAAACATTTTCTCAAGATACAAGTATTTTAGTAATTAATTGTTTGTGAAAACGAGGTTTTTGATTGAACCTTTAAGACGGATATTTAAGTTGTTTCTTTTTACAACATTCTTTAGAAACATGTTTACGACTTTGAACATAATGCGATATTGAAATACTTCCAAAAAAGAGTGCAATTGCATGTGAAAATACCTCCACTTAATTTCACTAAAAAAATACCCTCAACACAGCACCAATAAAACTATTCTAAAAGAACGTCAGAGCTGATTTGAACTTAACACCGCCTAATGACATCTCTAATCTACCGCAGATGCATTAGTATTTAGTGCAGTTGCTAATTATCTCGCAGCATTTTTTTTCTCACAGTTCCTCAACTTCCTGTCTACAACTACTAATTAGCATAGGAATTCACTGAACCCGGTTCCATTTATAACGGTCTTTGTTTCTCAATTCTTCGCTTCCCGTACACCCATCTTCCTCTACAAAACATCACTTCACAATCATTGACCTGCTTCTTTGACATTGACATTCACCTAACCTTAACCTATAGAGCACTATTTATGCAAATTACGTTTCCTTCTGCAATGCGGATAGACCTACGAAGTTTGGCGTGTTTAAGGTATTGTTTTACATAAATAAAGCTTGCGTTGCTCGCTCCGACTCTGTCAGTGTTATTGATAAAACAATCAGGAAATAAGTGAATGTGAGCTGAAAGCGGGGATTTTAGAAACTATGAAAACCAGGTATATAAAAATATAGTTTATTTATATTGGTAAAGTATGTTTTACTCTAGTGTAGTCTAGGTACTCTGGTCGACAGTTTATTTATGGGTTGTGCTTTGTACATGAAAATAGTTGCCGTTCCTAATACATCTGGCACACCACCAACTCACACCCAAGCAAGAAAGGGGCAAGGACCGTCTTACTATCTTATCTGCTGCACCTCTATCACTATGAAACCGTTTATCAGTGTATGCAATCGGAGGTCGAAGCCTCTGGGCAGACTGGAGAATGCGCGCTCCTTGCTTCGAGGCTTAGACTGGTCGGTGGCCCTTTACTACATACATCCGAGAGGACCCAGCACGCTACGGTTTTAGCTTTCGTCAGATTTTCAGTGGAGGTCAGATTGCGCGCCAAAAGTCACAGAATTGATATTTATACAAATACCTATAACTAATTAAGCCATTTTAGATTGAGACAGTGACTTTGACAATTACAAACATTTTTGAGATACTATTTTTAGAAGTATTTTTATATTTATTTAGGTTTTACAGATCTACATCCAAGCTTTTTCAAGTCGTATTTTTCCACTCACGAGTGTACTGCGTCGTTAGTTAGAATAAACAAACTTATTTCATCAGTAATTATTTTGAAATATTTATTTATTTGTATTTACTATATACAGAACTAACAAATAATAACATTTTTGAGAGTGTTGTGACGCGTGGTTCGCTGCCATCCAAGTTTAAAATTGTCGGAACCATCTCCATCACGGTTTGCAGGTTTGAGTTGAAAATGTTTGTGATTGTTGTCTCAAACGCTGTTAAAGGATAAAGAACAAATTGAGAACTGCGTTTGAACTGAATTTCAAAACGACTGTGATTGTGCTTGTGTATGAATCTGATAAATAAAGTACATCAATGATGTACCAGTTGCTGACAGTTCAGTAGGTCAATCGTATAAATTTGTTGACCTGTATGTCAATGTCGTGCATCAGATGGCAGTGGCGTACCAGATCGGAATGGGCGATGAGATCTCCTACGCATGTTTTTATACAATAGCGGAGGTTCAATTATTTTGCAATTACAAACAGCACTGAACGTTGAACCAGGTCGTCAAACTGGATTTAACAATAGTTCGATTTTTTAGAAGAGTTGGACAGTATGTCAGTTCAACCTAAACGACGTTAACTGTGATTGTTTATCAAGTAAATGTTTCAGATATACGTAATACTTAAAAACACTTTTTTATGTAGTAATATTATATTTCTTGCAATGTCTATTACATTGGTTTAAGTTTTATAAAATTATATAACAACTTTAAAAACATCTTGAAACCCGCTGGTTTAGAACGAATTTTACGAATCACTATTAAGAGTAGTGATTACTTAGCCTATTACTTATTTTGTTACTGCATACATTTCTCGCTTTCATTTTAACTAGCTTATATTAGTATAATATAATTATCTTAATTACTTTTTAAATCTTCTTTGGGGTGGTGATTTGCGGTGGTGATTTTTATATAGAAACTAGCTGACCCGTACGGCGTTGCCCGTGGTGGTTGGTATTTTCAGTCTTTTTAACGTAATTGTATTCTTTTTAAGAGTTCAGTCAGTGAGTGGTATTTGGCTTTTATATATATAGATCTTAAATAATAAAAGCACCTTTAGTTAATTTCATAAACGCTCCCACGTACAGGCTGTCGAAAAAATTGGATCAAATATTGAGAAACAACATAACTTTCATCCATAATTATTCATTAAGAAATAGCGCAGTCCTTATTAATAAATTGAACCATATAGAAATAAATAAAAACAGTATACTAGTTTCATTTGATATAGAAAACCTGTACACAAATGTACCAATATCTGAAACAATAGAAATTATAAAAAACAACATTTTAGACAATAATACCATGGAACACGACAGATTGGACGAACTAATCTTACTCCTTAATACGTGCTTACAACAAAACTACTTTGTTTTTAAAGATGTTTTTTACACACAAAACATAGGATTAGCCATGGGTTCTCCACTCTCTAGCGTGATGGCAGAAATATTTCTAAATTATATGGAAACTAAATACATAATGCATACTTCAAATCAATTTCAAAAAGATATACAATTTTACTACAGATACGTTGATGACGCCATTTGTCTGTTTACGGGTACTATAAGACAGTTAAAAATGTTCACCAACTACTTGAATGGAATACACCCATCACTTAAATTCACCAACGAATTAGAAACAAACAATAGCATTAATTTCCTAGATTTAACCATAATTAAAAATATCAACAAATTCAATTTTAAATTATACAGGAAACCAACACAGACTGACTATACAATACATGCAACATCCAATCATCCCCATAACCACAAAATGGCAGCCTATTCCAGCTTTGTACACAGAGCTCTCACCGTACCCATGAATACAGTTGATTATAACAAAGAAATTAATATAATAAAACAGATCTCAGTTTCGAATGGCTATGACCACAAAATAATTGACAGATTAGTGACGAATAAAACTAAGATATGCAAACCTACCATAAAAGAAAAAACCAAATATATCAGCACGGAATTCCATGGACTAGTAGAGAATGTCGCAGGAAGGATATTTAAAAAACAAGGTTACACGTTAGCATTCAAAACAGGAAATAATTTAGGAAATGCATTAAAACCTAGAAATAAAGAAAAATGCCCATTCAATGCAAGCGGCGTATATAAAATATCTTGTGACAATTGCCCTAAACACTATATCGGCCAAACGGGAAGATCGTTTAAAACCCGATCTAAAGAAGACTTACCGAAAAGAAACGTTAACCCAATAAAATCTAAATTTGCTGAACATCTAGTAGAAACAGGCCACAATTATTCCAATATAGATAGCAATATGCAAATATTACATAAATGCTCAAAAGGGCCAATTATGAATGTCCTAGAAGAATTCCAAATTTACAAACAATGTATTTCTGATCCATCTATTTTATTAAACGAAAAAGTCCACTTTCAATCGAATACCATCTTCGACAGTATAATTAAATTAACCCCTTCAACTAGAAGACATACCCACCCGCAAAACTAGTTTTTTTGTTCAGTACTGACTAACAC